>OX578137.1:95488366-95568175 GCA_951213105.1 Amaurobius ferox
ATATATATATATATATATATATATATATATATATATATATATATATATATATATATATATTATATATATATATATATATATATATATTTATATATATATATATATTTATATATATATATATATATATATATATATATATATATATATATATATATATATATACAGGGTGTATTTGAATTCATCATCAATATTTGGTGGGGAGGTAGGAAATAGGAAAAGAAGACTATTTCACATAGGAAAGCATGGGCGCAGACGTCATGTAGTAGGGCAACATGAGCCCGGTTAAATGATGGAAAGAAAACATAAGAAAGGTGTAAGAAAAAAAACATTTATTTGTGCATCGTTTGTACAGACTTACAAGAGGTGCTCGAAATGCCGACCATTTGCTAGAGTACATGCCTCACAACGACATTGCATGGGCAACCGGACTTCTGGAATATGCCTGGCATTCCCTGGATGTTTGCGGCGGCAACCGATATGCGTGCTACAAGGTTCATAGCACTGGTATTAGAGGTCTCCTACACTATGTTTTTCATCGCACCCCATACAAAGAAGTCGATTGAAGATAAATCCTGTGAACGTGGTGGCCAACAAACCGGCCCATCGAAGCCATTCAATACATTGAGCTTCAAATTTTCTGGTCAGATAACCACGCACATCATTTGCGAAATGTACTGGACCGTCGTCATGCTGGAACCACACGTCAGCCAGCTTTGCGCGTGAATGGAAGTTGTGTACACAGGCAGCCCTCTACATCTAGTCCCTACCTCTTCACCAAATATTGATGATAAATTCAGATACACCCTGTATATATATATATATATATATATATATATATGTATGTGTGTGTGTGTGCGCGCGGCGCGTGTGCGATAGTTCACGAACAAATGGAGAGTTGTAATTTGGTACGATTATTGCAATTTGGTATGATTATTGCAATCAGTGAATATTGGAAACCTGTTGATTTTAAACGCAATCAAATGTTTGGAATACTCCCCCACCCCCAAAATTTTTGAATGAAGTTTTGAAACAATCATTAAAACTCAAGACCTCCAATAATGAGAAATAAAAAAAAATATTTTCAACGTAATATTATTTTCATTATATACATAATATATAAGGAAATATTGTGACGGGGTCGAAAATTCGAAATCGAGTTTTCGACGGGAGAGCACGTTTCAAGCATCCCTGATTACGAATCAAACATTTTTGAAGTGATGTCTGTGTGTGTGTGTCAGTGAGTCTGTGGAGACGATAACTGACGAACGAATGCACCGATTCGAACTAAATTTTGTACAAAAATCACAATCCGTAAACACTGGAAGCCTATTGTTTTTATACGTAATCGAATGTTTAGAACCCCTCTAAATTTTCGAATAAAATTTTGGAAAAATCGTCAAAAAATCAAAACCACTAATAAAGTTACACAAATAGACATTTCTTATGTAATTTTTCAATAGAAAACGATTGACATAAATTTTAGAACGCTAACATGAACCGTTCTCGAGATATTGCACATTTTTAAAAAAAATTATTAAAAAGTCATATAAAATGAAAAAAAAAATATTTCCTATTGAGGAACATGTTCACTTTTCATATGTAATACCATGTGATAAATTGGGTGACATAATTCTCGTAGATCTAGCTCGTTCCATTCATGAAAAAAAGATACTTTGAGTAATACTTTTGTATTTGAGCGCCAATAGTCATTTTTCTGATGTAAGAACAACTTCTTTCTTCGTCCATAACGTTTGGCGAAATTTTGGCGACGAATTTGGCGGAATGTCGCCACCTTGGCGACTTTTTGAAATGTTGCCAAATTAACGAAAATCTCGCCAAATGGATAAAAATGACGCTAAATCAATGAAAATGACGACTAATTGTCGAAAATTCAATATCTTGGAAAGAATATTATTATCTACTATAAGAAAAACCAATTTTTCTACTGTAAAAGTAGTAAATTCATTACATTATATAAGGAAAGTCATGTGTTGCCCACATCAGATTTTTTTATTAGTGAACGAATGACATACGTTTTAGAACGCTAATATGAAGCGTTCTAGAAATATTGCACGATTTTCGAATAAACTTTTGAAGAAATCATTAAAATATCAGGGCCTTTAACACTGTTAAATAAAAATTCATTTGATATGTAATTTTTATTAGAAAATAGTCGACATAAATTTTAAAACGCCAGGACGAATCGTTCTTAAAACATGGTGAGTTTTCAAATAATTATTTTCTCAAAAATTGCATAGAATAAATAAGAAAAATCATCACGTATAATCATCATCCATTGATTAGGAAACATTCCCAACTGAAATGCAATTTTATTAAACACCTCTAAAATGCGATACAGTCAGACTGATATATTTTAAATTATCACAATACTACAATAATTTATTATAGTATATGAAAACCTAAAACTTCATTGAAAAAAATTAACTTTATTCAAATGACGTCATCGAAATATAAATCGTCTGACTCTCTAAGTAAAAGCAATAAATATTTCGCTCATATCACTTTTATTCCAGACTCCAGAGCTAAATAATTCTGCGTTAAGAAATTCAGCAATTCTTATACATCTCAGTACAACCACTTGCATACATTCTGCATCCATTAAAATTAGGCTTTGTTGTAGAAATAATGCGTTGGCGCAGAATGTAGATGCACAGAAAATACGCAAAAATAAATCGGTTTTAGGACAGATGCCACACTAAACACAAATTTAAAAGAATTTTTAAAATCATGATTTTAGTACTGGGAAAAAAAGATGGATGTCATATTACTTTCCTTATATACATAATGTATAAGGAAAGTATTGTGACGGGGTCGAAAATTCGAATTCGAGTTTTCGACAGGAGAGCACGTTTCAAGCATCCCTGATCACGAATCAAACATTTTTGAAATAATGTCTGTGAGTGTTTGTGTGTGTGTGTGTGTGTGTGTGTGTGTGAAAGTATGTGTGTGTGTGTGTCAGTGAGTCTGTGGAGACGATAACTGACGAACGAATGAACCGATTCGAACAAAATTTGGTACAAAAATCACAATCCGTAAACACTGGAAGCCTATTGTTTTTATACGTAATCGAATGTACAGAACCCCCCTAAACTTTCGAGTGAAATTTTGTAAAAATCGTCAAAAAATCAAAACTGCTAATAAAGTTACGCAAATAGACATTTCTTATGCAATTGTTCATTAAAAAACGATTGATATAAATTTTAGAACGCTAACATGTACCGTTCTTGAGATATTGTACATTTTTCAAAAAAATTATCAAAAAGTCATATAAAAAAAATTTCCTATTGAGAAACATGTTCACTTTTCATATGTAATTCCATGCGATACATTTGGTGACATCCTTCTCGTGGATCTAGCTCGTTCCATTCATGAAAAAAGATACTTTGAGTAATACTTTTGTATTTGAACGCCAGTAGTCATTTATCTGCTGTAAGAATAACTTATTTCTTCGTTCATAACGCTTGGCGAGATTTTGGCGACGAATTTGGTGAAATGTCGCCAACTTGGCGATTTTTTTTAAATGTTGCTAAACTAACGAAAAGCTCGCCAAATGGATAAAAATGACTCTAAATTAATGACAACTCATTGATAATGACAACATGAAAAATGACGACTCGAAAAATGACGAAAATTCAATATCTTGGAAAGAATATAAATAACTATTACAAAAATAATTATTTTTTTTACTGTGAAAGTAGTAAATTCATTGCATTATATAAGGAAAGTCATGTGCTGCCCACATCAGATTTTTTTATTTTGAAGTGGGTGACGCGATCTCTTCATATACTACGGATGTAAATATTATTTTAAATTTTATTTAAAAAAACTACCGAACATATTTCGCTGAAGTTTTCTTTATATATTTTATGGGATAATTTAAATACTTTCTAAAATTTTCGAAACAGTTTGTGGATTTTAAATTCTCTTAAAAAATGTTAGAAAAATTAGTTCCCATAGGGTTCAATGCATTTCACTTTTTCAACCCGGGTTCAATCCAAAACTAATTGGGTTAAATTATTCATTTTTATTCTCGTATGTTCCACAGACCGTCTCAGTAACATACTAACATTTTATTTTGATAAAGTCATTTTTAAGGCAGTTATCGTGCGAACGGACAGACAGATAGGATGAACAAAGTCATAAACACTTTTCAACTATGTTGGAAATTGTAATGAAATGGACTCACTTTCCACATGCAATATTATGCAATGAATCTGTTAATACCATTTCAGGTGGAACTAGTTGATTCCAATCGTGAGCAAAGTAACTGTTTTCCCAACACAGTATAGCGTCGATTATTCGGATTCCAATTATCCAAATGTCCGATCATCCAGATTATCGTGGGAGGGAGGAGGGTTTCGTGTGTCTTTGACACTTGAGGTTGTGAACGCGTGTATGTCTCCAATATCCCATCCAAAACTGATGCTTTGCTGACTACAGATTAGAATTGTTAGTGAGAAAAAGTTTGAAGATAGTGTTACCTGCTTTTAACAAAATTAAATCTGGTACTTGTTGTCACTATTAAAGGTCCCCATTCTCCAGTGATTGACAGCAAATGGCAAACAAACATGAGGGGATTTCGCAGAGGCATTAGAAAGTTTCGAAAAAGAGATGAAATGACTGGAGAAGTAGAAAGAATGCAGTTCTATTGCTAAACATTTAAAACGAATGTGGGACTTAGAAGCACAAAAACAAGTTTCATTTTTAGAAGCAGATAAATTTTTTAGGAAAAGGGGGAAAGTAAATAAAAATAATTTAAATATAATGTTTGTTTACATACATCATTTAAAATATACAATTTCTACAAAAAAATTAAATAAAAGCAGGAAGAACGCAATTCTATTGCTATACATTTACAACTTACTATACATTTAAAACGAAAGGAGACTTAGCAGCAAAATAAAACAAGTTTCATTTTTAAAGCAGATGAGTTTTTTAGGTAAAAGGGCTAGGTAAATAAAAATAATTTAAATCTAATGTTTGTTTACATACGTCATTTAAGATATACAATTTCTAAAAAAAATTTAAGCCATAGAATTATTTTTGCATGTGTTATTAATTTCTCAAAAGGTCTGATTATCCAGATCACCTCCGGTCCCGACAGATCCGGATAATCGGCGCTCCACTGTAGCTCTGTATATTAACGCTAAAGAATTCGTTAATAGCTATCTATCTCATGGGTTAATAATGCATTGTGCTCTGAATTTTGTGCACCATAATTTTGCTGTGAAATAAGTAGTCTACGCAGGGAGAGTCATGTTCAGGCTACATCAGATTTTTGGTATTGAGACATTCATTATTATACAAGTGGACCATATCAGTTTGGAATATGAATGCATGAGAAAGTCATATGGGGCTTTACACTCCATATAATTTACTTATTAAGTTGACAACAGGTCAGTGACATTGATTAGGTGGATGCAGATTTATGTAAATACTAGAAAATGTAAATAAAATCAAGGACAAAGCGTTTTAAAAAACGAAATGTCTTTTATTTAACACATCCAAAAATAATTCCAAAACATATATTAAAAACTGCCAGAGCGCTTTCGAACGCATATACGCCCTTCATCAGTGGCTATACATGAATAGTAAAAACATGGAATGTTTATATATAGTGAGACCAATTTAAAGCAAATTTGCATAAAATATAAAATGGTAAATAAACTTACTAAAAATAATACATGAAATATATATGGAAATTACAAAATAAGTTTAAAGGCTTACGAATTTTAAAATATTACAAGAAAAGAACTAATACAAATTTTAGAAAAACGTCAAGCATGATATTAATAACTTTTAAAAGGTTTGATTTGCATAGAGCCGAGAATGAGTCGCCAAGCATAACTTAAAATTTGAACAGGATCAAAATTACAAATTGATTCACGGTAAATATAAATAAACAGGGATTCATAAAAAAGAATACTATGTGGATTGTTACAACGAAGCACAAGGAAAGTGTTTTCAAACACGGGAAGAAATTTATCATTAACCACATATTGAGCAAGAGCCGTAGAAAGTTTATCAGATTTGACATCGCGAGCATGTTCTGCTAAACGGATGCCAACAGTACGTTTTGTACTACCAATGTAAAATTTATAGTCACCAGCAGGGCATAACAGGGGAACGACATACACCCCAGCAAAGCTTTTAAAGTCATCAAAATTCCCAAGTTTATCGGACCGAATACGATTAAATAAAGTGGTAATATTAGAGTGAGCGGGTTTGAAACCAAATTCATGACAGAAATTAATAAAAGGACGAAAAATCTTAGGATGGTAAGGAACATTAGATGTACGATCTTTAATAGCAACAAGTTTAGTATCAAATTGAATAAATTTAAGGCGATCGTGGGCGAAGATCTGAAGATCTTATAAATAAATTCAAAAGAATAAGCAGCCTCATGACCAAGTTTAAAAATAAAATTAATTTCATTAGTCAAAGCGGGGATAGAAGAGTAAACATTAAATTCGCGATTAAAATACGTGTTAAAAGAAGCTTTTTTAGAGGATACAGGAGTTAGTAAAAGTGGATTTACGGAAAGCTGAAGTATGAAAACCAAAATCAGAACGGCTGACCAGAACATCAAGGAAAGGCAAGGAACAGTGAGATTTATGTTCAACAGTAAAATTAATCGAAGGGTAAAAATCATTAACTTTATCCAAAAGGTGAAGGAGGTCATTTAAATCACGATCCCAGATAATAAACACATCATCCGCGTAACGACACCAAAGAATAGGCTTAATTGTTAAAGAAGGCAAATCTTATTCTCGAGCTCCTGCAAAACGGCCTCGGCCAAAATACCAGATAAAGGGCTACCCATAGAGGCGCCAGAAGTTTGCAAGAAAACAGCGTCATGGAAAGCAAAGTAATTTGTCTCCACAATAATATTTAAAACAGAAGTGATTGCGTCGATAGTGGGGTTTTTAAATTGGTGACTATGAAGTTTTTTGGCAATAATATCAATAGCAATGTTAACGAGGATACTAGGGAAAAGGGAAACTACATCAAAACTATGGAGAGTACTATTAGGATTAAATTTAGTTTAAAAAAGTAAATTGATGAAATTTTCAGTAGAGCTGATGGAAAAACTATGATTACTAAAATACGGTTTTAAGAAATGGGCAAGGGATTTCTCTAAAAAAAGACGCAGGTCCTGTACATTTAGAAACCTGTATATTTCTTGTATTATTTTTAGTAAGTTCATTTACCATTTTATATTTTATGCAAAGTTGCTTTAAACTGGTCTCTCTATATATAAACTTTCCATGTTTTTACTATTCATGTAGCCACTGATGAAGGGCGTATATGCGTCCGAAAGCGCTCTGGCAGTTTTTAATATATGTTTTGTACGTCTTTTAGGATGTGTTAAATAACAGACATTTCGTTTTTTAAAACGCTTTGTCCCTGATTTTATCTATTGAATGCAGACGTGATACCAATCTTGATTACTAGAAAATGTACCCAACGTTGTCAGCAGAGTTAGAAAACAGCGAAATAAAATCCACTTTGTTAGAAAAATAGCTGGTTTTTTCGTCTGGACAAATATCTACTATTTTATATTTATAGTCTGTCCGGAATAAAACTGGTTCTGAAGCAGAAATTTTGACGGATTTTCATTTTAAGTGTTCATAATTTTTAAACTAATTCGAATAAAAAAAATCTTTACGAGGTGCATCGTTCGGAAACTTGAAGTACCTCTGTAGCAAATTTTGCTACTGGCCGATGCTTTGATTTTTCACCACAGTCGTACAAATTTTATGTTTTTTTACTTCATTGGAGATAATGGTATGAATTTCTTAAATTTTGAATGACTTTAGTTCTAATCGTACGAATTACAAACTATTTTCGTATTTTGTGTATAGTATATTGACACACAAACTTCTTCGTTTGGGATGGACGCTGACCCACCCGTAAGCAAAAGGTTGAATGCATTTTTTTCGAAACGGAATATTCAAATGTTTTACATTTTTAAAATACTCCATGCGTCTTAATTTTTGTCTAAGATGCATGAAATTTGGCAAGAAGACACCTCTCATACTTTTTAAAGAAACTGGGTATGCATTTTATAATTGGACTTTATTAAGGTAATTAAAAGTGAATAAGAACCTAATTAAATGATGAAAATTAAGTTTTAATGCAGAAAAATATTTTTAAAAAATTAACTTTCTAAGGGATTTAAAAATGAATATCCAAATTTGTTCATAATGTGTTTTTGAGTGATCATTATGTAAAATTAACCAAAAATGTGAACAAATGGCATACAAGGAGCATTTTCAAATTTTAAATTTCAAATATTTTTCAAAAAAATTAAATTAAAAAAAATACAAAATTATAACAAAATTGAAAAAAAAAATTAATGGTATTGTATATAGTAATGTTAAGAGGAATATTTATACAAATTTTCACGCTTCTAAGTCAATAAATAAATAAATAAAAATTCAAAGTCCACCGTCCCCTTAACATACTAAATAATAACACTAACTTATAACTAAATAATCGTGCAAAACACTAAATACTATGAGATTTTCTTAGTAAATGCACGAAACATAATTATTTTCCCAGAAGGTCATTAAAATTTTGTTAAGTAATAAATGAGGATTGATTGCCTGCATGAATTAAAAAAATATACATGAGCGGTTACACATTAAATTCACTGCTTGTTTGTAACGAGAATAAAGACATATATTTTCTAGAGAAGTATTTAACGAGGCACTTTCATTTTTTAGAAACTTAAATTAACTCTTTGGAGGTGTAAATTATTTTGTAAAACTGTCAGAGAGCTAATTAAAAAGATAATCACTTCAGCTAATTAAAATAGTCACACGTTTTAAATGCACGATGTTTTTACTTAATGTATCTTGAATTGATTCTGAAAGGATATAATGAAACTTTTTTCCTGAAATAAATTCTTAAAAGCATGCATAGTTTGTTGTTAAAATTACTTTCAGTTACGATTATCATCAATATACCTAGCCAGATAGAATCAGAAGAAATGGGTTTGGGAGGAACAAAGAACTTAATGCAGTTTTGGGAACGTATCAAAGTCTTTGACCACATACATTTGCAATTCAAATTAATCATGAACTTAATTCTGTTCATGAACTTAAATCACAAATTATTTAAAGTTGACTACTTTATTAAAAACAAGAATTGTACAGGTTAAGAATAAGAGAAAGATTTTTATAAAAGTGTTTATAATCTAATTTTCATATGACATAGTATTTTGGAGGATTTTCAGAATATAACCAGAGAAATTTCTTCCGGACGAACTAAACATTTTATTTGCAAATTAAATAGCTTTTGTGCGATTTTTCATAATATGAATCTAATAACTATCCGACGTGTTTGTGTCTTTTCAGCCTCTGCAGGAACCCCCTAATGACCTAGAAGACTGAATTTTTGCACATTTATAGTATCATCCACGGAGCAGAATCTAAAAGAGCCGGATTTTTAATGTTCCCCCTGAGGGCATAGGAAAATGGATAGGACGTAGAAACGCCTTTCCAGATCCTTCAGAAGGATCTGTAACAGTTTATAATATAGTTTACTTATAATATAGTCTACGGGACAGAGCTTAACGAAACTGCATTTTCTATTCCCCTCCTCAGAGGCAGGAAATATGGGGGTGGATGTTCTAAAAAGTATTTCCAGACCCTCCAGATACCCTCAGGTAACATGGAAGACTGACACTTAGCATGCTTATGGTATCGGCCACAGGACAAAACCTAATTGAGCCGATTTTTGATTCAGATGATTAACTTTTTACAATAAGCGCCATACATTGCCACATAAAATGAGATTTATTTTAATAAGTTGAAATTTTTTTAAGAGTACCCGTTTGCCTGTCCTTGACAGTCTTAAATACTAGTTACGCATAAATGTCTTTTAAACGAAAAATATAATTTGCCTAGATGTGTTTAAGGATTCTAAGAAGGTGAATGACAGAAATATATTTTGTGTGTGTTAGTGTGCGCTATGTATGCGGTGTAAACACGACAACTCAATAGCGAATGAAGTTATAACCACGAAGGTGCAATGTTTCTGCTAGTTTTTCTTTATAAAACTGTAGTTTCGGTTTAGATGTATTTAAGTATTTTAATGGAACCTGTTCGCGTGCTTTGGACACAGGAACCTGCTTAACGCGGAATCACAGTGTCTTACGGCGCGTCACGTTTGTTGCCCGGGCGTAACCAGATTGCATAAGTGGATTGAGGGGCCTGCGCACTCTCTAAGCTTAAGTGAGCGCTTAGTAAGAAATAGCGCTCAACGGTTCAAAGACGCTTATTTAGGTTGTACGCGCACTTTTTTTTTTCATTTGCTTAAAAATGTCTTGCTAAAAAGCGACAGGAGGGGGCAGAAAAAAAACCTGGTTGAAAAGCAGAAAGGGAGGGGAGCGACCCTTGAAAAATAAAATGAGTGAATTTAATTAATCTCTGGTTTAAATACCGGGCAGCGTCGTGTACATTTTCTAGTAATTACTGAGTAATTTTGTAATTGCCAAACAAATCAAGTGTATAAAAACTTTAAAGCAAAAATACACAGGCCCTAAAAAATTTATTTTCAGAAACATGGCTTAGCTGAAAATCATTTCAGAATCTATTAAATATAAATTAAGTCGAAACAACGTTTATTTAAAACTAGAGTCTATATTAATTAAACGAAATAATTATATTTTTTACTAGTTTGCTGGCAGCTTTTCTGAGTAATTTACACTTCTAAAAAGTTAATTTAAGCTGGAAAGAAATAAAATGGTCTGTAAATGTTTTTTCAGTAGAGCATGACATACCAATTTCTTTATAAGCAACCATATTGTAATTAGTGTATTAAATTTGGAACTTCTAATGTTTTCCTCTAGTTGCATACATAAGATTATTTCTTTTTATTATTTATCATTTATATTTAAAATTAAACTTAAAATTTAAAGAAATTCAACGAAATTTGATTCAGCTAAAATAATGACGGCAATGAAAATCTTTGTTAATGCCACGGTATAAGAATATTAAATAACTGTATCAGCATGTTTCAGAAGTAAAAATTGCCCCTTTCTTTACAAAAATCTCAGCCGTACAAGTGAAAGCTAGAGAAGGCGTTTGTTGCTTATTTCATTGTTGCAGCTGTTCTATATTTTTATTCTGAATAAGGAGGCTGTTTCTGCATCCGAAATAGGTTGGTATAGTTACTTAATTGTCTTATACTGTGGTATTGCCGAAATGTTTCAGTTGCTTTTGCAGCAGTTTCAAGCGTTTAAATTTGATGAAAATAGTTAAAATTTATTATACATTTGGTAACATATGTTGATGTGAATCAGCACAAGACTTTTACTAAGCACTATTATAAATTTAGATCTTTAATAGCCTTATAACATATCCTATTAAGCAGCAATTTACACGCCATTAAAAAAAGATCTTTAAAATACTTTCTGTATATTATTTCAAGTCATTCGAAATTTACCACTTTTGCTAATATCGATGATTCAATTTCTTATTTAAAGTACTTAGATCATTCAACCAAATTTAGGAGAAATCTACAAAATTGATATTTGTATTTTATATCTAGTTTGTGACATCAAAATATTGAACTCTTTCGTTAGATTCATAAAGGCCTATCAGTTTTATTTTTATTTCGGAATCACACTCACAGGAGAAGGTAGTGTGGAAGAGAGTTGCATAATATTAACCGCCATAACTATGACACTAGTGCCATCTAGCGGTAGCTCTGCCACACTGTCTAAAACTGCGTTCAGGACTCTCGACAGAACAGCCACCCAGTTTGATAAATGAAGCTGATGCAAAAGGGCAGAATTTGTTTAGCAGGTGTCAGAGTGTTTGTAATTAAATATTTTTGCCATTTTTTTCGTTACCGAGTAAGGGAGATAATCTAATTGACCTTATGTTTTAAAAGATACTATAATAGTTCTTTAAAATGAGTTGCTTTCATCCTCTGAAATCACATACAACCTATTTTACGTTATACATGAACATGCTACTTCCGTATTACCATAATATTTTCTCGGATTATGACAATTGTTATGCTTTATTTTCAGATTGTCAAACAATGTTTTCACATAATGCCACTTTTATTAAAATTTTTATACTTCAACTTCCGTTCTTATATAGATATTTCATGAAGTCAAAAATACAAATGCTTGAAATGTAGATCAGATGAGTTTGAAATCTAAACAAATGACTATGCTGCTATGTCCATCCTCCAGATTGTCCCTAAAAATTCCATTCGTAAAGACAAGACACTGGAGTATTTTACAAAATTCTTTTACATATATCAATTTTTCTTCTCATACTACTATAGAAAATAATATGCATTTCACGAAAGTTTTCGATTTCGAGCTACTGATGCCAGTATATGTTTTAGGACCTCCTGAACACGCTTTGACAATTTTTCGCGTGACGTCCATCAGCCAGTCTATCTGTGTGTCTGTGGTCGATTTCTCGTGTACCAGATAGCTCTTACAAATATTGATGGATTTTCACGAAACTTTACTTTCGGTTTTGTTAACGAAAAATCTAGAACTAGATAGATATATTTGAAACTCGAGCGAAAACTTTTGAAATTTACTATTCGGAATTTTATATTTCCTTAATATGGCAGCAGAGGACAAAATTTGATTATAATCATGCATAAAAATATATTACTTATGGATCAGTGATCACGAAACTAAATAGGTTTAATCATTGTAGTGAAAAATAGCTGCGATACAAATTTTGTGTTCGTGACATTGAATTATTTCTTGTAAAATTTGTAAGAAAAAAAAAGTATTCTGGTATGATAAAGTCTAGTAGAGGCACACTCCAATTAATTATTAATTATGTAATCTCCTGTTGTACAACAGCGCTATGAATCTTATCCTTTTGATTATCCTTATCGTTTCTTTTATCCTTTGGATATAAAGAACTGAGAGTAACGTACAATTGCTGCTAAACCTGGAGCACCGAGGAGAGGTGAAATTGATCCCGTTTCCAAGGGCACTAGATAATTTAAAAATATGATGTAGGCAGCACATGACTTTCTCACATATAATGCTATGACTCTACTTTTTCACAATGAAATCATGTTGTACATATTCCACTGCATAATGTTATTGAAATTGAATTAACATCATGCAAATAGAAATTGTACGCTTTTGAAAACTTATGAGTTGAAACCGAATGATTTATTCATACTTGCATGCAAAATCCTTATCCTTTGACGACAAAATGCAAAACTAGTACAAAAAGTAGTTGCTGTTGTTGACCTTATGCGGTATAAATCCAATCTTCTATATCATCCGAAGCTTTTCTGTCCCCTCATTCAATTTTACCATGAATTTAGATTTAGACCTGCTCATTCAAATATTACTATCTTATTCAATCGCATTCGTACTGATAAGTTTAGGGATAGAGATAACTTTAAAAGCCATGGTGGGGTGTACGTTGTACCCCTTTTAACTGCTGATAATGACTACAAGTTTTATATTAGTAGTACTAAATGTACTGTTGCTATCCGGTTAGCTGAACATGCTCGTGATGGCAAGAATAGTAAACTTTCTACGGCTCTAGCCCAATGTATTGTTAATGGTAACTTTCGGCCCTTTTTTGAAAAAACTTTCCTTTTAATTCGTTGCAATAACCTTCGTAATATTCTTCTTTATGAATCCCTGTTCATTTATATCTACCGTGATCCCATTTGTAATTCTGATCCTGTACAAATTTTAAGTTACGCTTGGCGAGTCGTTCTCGACTCTATGCGTTGTTGTTGTTGAGACCCAGACTGTCCGACCTACCAAACAGGTGTAAGGTAACATTTTGGACGGCCGGGAAGTACCACCCAATTTAGACCGGAACCCAGTGGGGGAGGCAGGCATTCACAGGGACCGTACCCTCCTTCCCCTACCACCGACTTCTGGGAACTTACGGATCCACTTGTTTAACGTGATCGTACTCTGCGTCAACACGACGGCAATCTTGGCAGTGGCGAGAATTGAATTCGGGCTTACTGAATGCAATTACCGCGCGCTAACCACTGGGCTACCGCGCCCCTTCAGACTCTATGCGTCGAAAGCCCACACTGTCCGGCTCATCCTAGAACTTAGAACAGAGACTTTATGCGTGTCAAACCTCTACATAGTTATCTGTAACGTTTCAGTTTATTGTAATCTATGCTTGGCTACAATTTGGACATTTTTCATTGCCTTTTCTTTGTATTTATTATATGTTTAAATTTAAATCTCCGTTTATACCACTTACTATTGTAATTTTGTAATTGATTAATCGTCAATAGCCTGTTTATATTATCATTATTCCATAGCTGATTTATGCAAATTTGTCTGCCGATCTGGTATATATGAGCTTGTTTCCATAGTAATTTTTCATATAGCCACTTATGAAGGGTATAGTGATAACCGAAAAATCTCCGGGCTTTTAATATTTGTACGTCTTATAGGATGGTTTTATTTGATTAAATGACCGTTTTATCTATATGTGTCTCTAATTTTATTGCTTATAGTACAAAAAGGTATATAGAACGAAGTAGATCCACGGAAATGATATTAACAGATTTCTTGCATAGTATTGAATAATGAAAGTTGTAGAGTTCTTAACCCTGTTCGGATGTTGGATGTATGTTAGTTCGTACATTAAGGTATCAATTTTAAACTCTCAAATGGTCAAAACTCAAGAATGATTCTGAAAATAACAATTAATCGGCTTCTAACACCCAAAAATGGGCATACAAATTACAAGAGGCCACAGTTTATTCACTGAACACCGAGGCTTCTCGTTTGTCATAAGATCTGAATTCAGTAGAACTTCTACCATGGACAGTTATCTACATATAAATGAACATTAGACGTTTGGTGGCAATACCCATACCTAAATTTTTTGTCTTCTCCGTCCATGTGAAACACACTATAAATATGAATATTGTCTTTATATAAAAGATAGCCTTTCAACTGATCCGGAGTTTTTGGTTTCTAGGGTTTATCATCGTCAACCGTCCTGTTTCAGGCACACATTACTGCCTTTGAATACAAGAACTTTGCAGAGTGAATACGACGTGTGTAGGACGTGCTTCAAAAACCGTGCATTCAACTTGTAGAATCCGCTCTTTGACTGGGAAGCTCCTGATTGGTCCTTCCAATTGAAGTTCGTAATAGGCTGTTAATAAACAGCAAATTCATAGTAAAATGCAAATTAAAGAAATGATAACTGAAAGATCATAGAGACCTCACAAAGTGAACATTTTTTATAATACTAACTACGTTTCATATTATGTAATTTTTTTGCTAAATTTATTTGTAAAACACATAATATCTCAAAAACGGTTCATACTAGCGTTCTAATATTTGTACTATTCGTTTTGTAATAAAAAATTGATGTAAAATGATTATTTATGTATCATTATTGAAAATCTTGAACTTTTAGGGATATTTGCGAAATTCATTTGAAAATTGGGGGAGGGGTCCTCAAAACATTCCTTAGGTTCCAAGTATTCACTGATCTTGCCAAATTAGATTAAATTCTTGCAATAGATACACAGCCATTACCTCAAAAATGTTCGGTTCGAGTTCAAGAATGAAAAACGCGTTCTTCTGCCGAAAAGGTGCATTCGAATTTTCGACTCCGTCGCAATATTTTCTCTATGCATTATACTATGTATATGTAGAGAAAGTTTTGTATGTTGAGTACCAAATTTCAAAAGAATGTTAAAAACTGCAGGAGTTGATAAAGACGGTTTTCCCGACACTGTTTTTATGTTGGTAAATAATTTTAATCTGATGAAAATAACTCAAAAAATATACTTTTGGTATATTGAAACAATCTGTATACATGTCACCTGGCTCTTCAAGCAGTGTTTTTCTCGAAATAGGCCGATTAATGGAATGATAACTACTTATGTTCATTTTATATTCAAGATTGTAGAGTCAACCCTCCTATAACGCGATACTTTTATACGCGGTTTCCATATAACTCGGAGAAGAAATTGCGACAGCCCTCCTAAGACGCGATACTCATAAAACGCTGTTTCCATATAAAGCGGGAGTCTTATAACACGATTTCTCTGTAATACAATCCGCTTAGCTTAAGCAGTCTCCCTATAGCATGAATTTTTCTATTGCACTTTTACGGCTGAAATTAATGGGCAATCTTTCTTTTCGTCCACTTACATCGCCATTTTTTAATTTCAGTTATCAGGGAAATTCCCTGTAAATGCAAAAAATATACCGTATTGCGGTTTCCATATAACACTACGAATTGTTCTGTTTTGTACTAATTCTGAGTTTCTTATAACGCGGTTTCTATACAAGACTATGCGGTTTCCATATAGCACGGTACGAATTAATTTGATTTGCACTAATCTGAGTTTCTTATACCGCGGTTTCCATATAACGCGATACGAATTAATCGCGTTATAGGAGGGTCGACTGTATACTGGGATATCTTAACCTCTGTTCTAACTTAAGTATTTCCTTATCTGCAAAAGATGTGATTACATACATTAAGCAATAAATGTTAGGTTACACCTTTAACTTTGATGTTTTTCAATAAGAAAATATCTAAAATTTGAGGCTGTAAAATTAAACATTTTTCTTTCCACAAACATGAAATTATTAAAAAATTGAAATTAACTGCAAAAACTCTTAAAAGCAAAACATACTAGCTTCCAGAAATTCTTTTGAAGAAAGAGACTCATTAAAATTTTTCTCAGAATCTATTAAACATAAATGAAATAAAATCAACATTTATTTAATACTGGCGACTGTTTTAATTAACGGGAGTAATTATCATTTTTTTTCTTATTACATTGACAACTACAAAATAATTTACACTTCAAAAGAGTTAATTTAAGTTGACAAAAAAGGGAGTCTCTATAAATGTTTCGTGGGTAAAGAAATGTTTCGCCATTTCCATGTAAAGCAATTGCATTTCAATTAATGCATTAAATGTTTAACAATTCTACTTTGTATGCAGATAATCAATTCTCATTTATAATAGTAAACTAAATTTTAATGGCTTCCGAGGTAGATAATTTTTTTTAGTATTAGCGAAAAACAAGAATGAAGTTGCTGTTGATATAGCATTTGTGAATTCATTTCAACAGGCGTGCATCAGTTATGTTTGAAATCTTTGCTTTCTTAAAAATAAAAAAAATATTTTAACCCAAAATTTCAAAATCCGGATTTTGATGGTACAGATTATGATATAATAGCATCTGTTCTTTCATATCTAGACCCTCCTCATGCTAAACCTTAGGATTGTATCTAAAATTCGTATGTATTCTAAAACTGAAAGAAAAATGGAGGGAGGAGAGACTAAGTGAGAGAAGGAAAAAGACAGAGAAAAAAGAAAATGAAAAAGAGGGAGTGAAGACAAAGAGAGAAAGAAGGGGAGAAAGAAAAGAGACAGGGGGAGAAAGAAAAGGAAAATATAAAGAATGTAGAGATAGATAGATAGATAGAGAGAGAGACCGACCAAAGGGTTATTGATGGATTTTTGATTTCATTCCATAGATTTTATGCAGCAAAATTTTAGTGTTCAATTATTAATATGTGTAATATATTTCTTTGCGGAGGTTCAGATTCTCTGTTCTTCCTTTTATGTTGTCAAGCTATTTTTACGCTGCTTCAAACAATTTTTAAATGTTCAAGATTTTGATGAAAATACGCAATATGATACTCTAAACACGTTTTCAACACTTTAGGAATAATGTTTCTCTCCTTTAGTACAGAAATATATATAAAAAGTGAAAGAGAGAGTGAGAGAGTAAAAATGGGATAGAGAGATAGCTGTATATATAGAGAGAAGAGATGTGAAAGAGAGTAAAAATAGGATAGAGAGATATTTGTAAATATAAAGAGACGTTAAATCAACGAATGAATGTATCTACTTGAGATTTTATATTTACATCGAAACTATAATTTAATTTTATATTTAGATTACATTAGATAGGTTATAGCATCTAAAATACTGTTGCCATCAAATGTTTGACTTGAAAAGTACTTTTTTCATTATTTTCTTTAAAATTCTTATATTAGGTAGTATGTTACTAGAAAAATATATGTGCAGATTAATATAGAAATTCTAGTAAGCAACAGATAAAAGAACTTTAACTGTCAAATTAGAATCTAATGGGTGTAATCTGAAAAGTAGCGAGAAAAAATATTTTTTGCAGTTATGGACATATCTTGCCGTTTTGACAATTAAACAACTTTTTTATTTTGGTTTACGCTGTAAAAATATGCCAACTTCTTAGTACAACGGAGAAAGTTTTCTTTATCATTTTTTCTTCAATCGATGACTTGTAACTCTCGGATTGGACGAAATGGAATATTTTGGTACTGCTTGGCTTTTTTATAAACACGAGTGCTACTTCAACTGAGACCTACAGTTTAAAGTGCATTCCGAACTATTAAGGGCATGCCTGCATACCTGGGGATGGTCACCCGTCGTACTTTGTATTCGAACCGATCCTATGAATATAAAGATCACGAACCGTTCAGTCATAGGTGGGACTAGTTTCCCAGGAAAATCTCACAATTCGTAAAATGCCCCTGTTTTCGAATCTAGAAAATATCTTTGAGAAACCAGGAGACATTTATGTAGTTTTAAGATTTATATGATATGTACTGAGATACAAAGCGCAGAATCATAAGCACCATTTTAGGACAGTTTTGGTCCGGGAGGTCATAATCGCAATAAATTCAGCGCACATAAATCGCAGGTGCGGTTGGGGCAAAAAATCTCCTTGAAGTCGAGGCTGAAGCCAAGTAGATTGGATAGTAAGGCGGCCAATGAAGAAGTGCTGCTGCATCGCCCTGAGGATCAACCAATAAAGATACGGAGGGTGTATTTAGACCTCAGGCGAAATGATACGGCAACAAGCAAAAAAATTTCAACACTATATTATATATATATATATATATATATATATATATATATATATAGTCAAGAGTCAACATATATGCATAGTATAGAATGACTGTCGAAGAGTATTATATAAAGAAATTGGAGGCGATCATGTCCTAGAAGGTGTAGTGTTTATCAGTCTCAGTTGAGGCAATGACAGTCTAAGAGTGTGCTTTCAAAGTCAATTGGAGTCCAGAATGTTCAAGACGACAAACGGAGGTATGTGCAAATCTGCATTATATGAAATAGGTCGAGTATATGATTTTGGAAAAGCATTAGAAATCCTGGTCTCACACTTGCATTTGCTCCTCTTTAAGAGTGTTGTTGTTGTTGAGACCCAGACCGTCCGACCTACCAGAAAGGTCTCTTTAAGAGTGTATATAAAATTAATGTAAGTTTAATCGTAATCATAACATGTGTAATAAATAATATTTATTTCAAAATTGTGGAATTCAATTGTGTAGTATGTTAATTAATGTTTTTTTAAAGAAATCGAACAAAGAATTAATGGTGGGTTATTGCGGCCAAGATACGCAATGTTCTAATATACGATGCACGATCAATTTAATTAAGAATTTAATTAATTCATCCCAAAGATTTATATTTATTTATTATTAATAAAAGGTAACCAACTTAATTATATCTTTTTGTGCATCACAATTTTGTTGTTGGGAAAGCTCTGTATTTTATAACAAAAAACATAAAATTTTCCTTTGTAACATTGCAATATATAGGAATGTTTTATTTTACTTACATGACTTATACTTCTCATATAAAATATTCAGTATTTAACAATGTATCTTAAAATTTGCATCTTTTTTAATGTGTTTTGTTTTGCTTTAACAATCATTTTGTTTTAACAATATCAAAAATACGGTTCCGTTAAGTTTTATCTAATGGTCAATACTATATGCATGCAAAGATTTAGCTTTCTAAGTCATCGGAGGTTTCTGGAGGTCTAGAAAGAATAAAAAATCCTTTTCTGCACCCTAGAGGGGAAATAGAAAATCCGGCTATGTTAAGTTCTATCCCATGGTCGATATTATAAATATGTAAAGATACAGCTTTTTAGGTTACTGACGGTGGGGACTTTTGAAGGGCTTGAAAATGCTTTTCAATGCCACCCTATATTTTACAACCCCAAAGAGGAACCAGATATTCTGGCTCCACTATAACTTTTCACCCGTGATCAGTACTATAAATTTGCAAGGATTTATATTTCTATGTCAAGGGCATTTTTAGAAGATTTAAAAGACTTTCCAGTTTCCCTTTCAATTTTTTTCGCCCCCCGGAGGGCAGAAAAAGTCGCCTCATTTACGTTCTTTCCCGTATTCCATACTTTATAAGTGCAGAGTTTCAGTCCCCTATATCTCCAGGAGGCTTCTGAAAGGTCTGAAACGACAAACACGTTAGATAATTATTATATAAATATGTGCAAAATTCCACTTAACCTCATAAACATCTTGTAGAAATATCTAAACTTTCTACAAAAGAAATATTTCTACAAAAGAAATATAGAATATTAATTCTATAGAATATTAATTCTATTCAAGAATATTAATTCTATTCAAAAGAAATATAGAGTATTAATTCTATAGAACATTAATTAAAGAATATTAATTCTATTCAAAAGAAATATGGAATATTAATCATTAACATTTTGTAGAAATATCTAAACTTAAATATTCTACAAAATAAATAAGACCAAGTAATATAGAATTTCTTGTGTTGGAATAAACGAAAACAAAGTTCAAATTCAGCCGCAAGAGGCGTAATCTTCTTTTCTCTCTTTCGTATATTGTTCCTTTTTAGATGCATACATATTAACGCACTCCAAAAATCTACTGTTAAGAATTGCTGTCACTTCTCATCCGTATTAAACTATCGGCCATCGTCATTTTTCGATATCACGTTTGATACAATCGCATTCGGTTATCGATTCTACAAAGTCGATAGTAGAAGCATTTCTCAAAAATCGATTTCATAGCCCGAAAGAATTATCTTCCAACTTTCGGAAACGGCTGCATTGCGGGCAAAAAACCCGGCCGATAGGCAATAACAAAATAAGGGAAGGGGCCAGCTGGAGCACGATGTACGCTCCCATTTCCACTTCAGTAGAACTCCAATTCGGGGATATTTTATGCTGCCACTATTTCTTTACAAAACTGGGTATTTCCCGAAACAAAGAATATTGGGTAAAGATTTTCTAATATTTTAGATGTCGAGTAGTATTTCAGCTGCGAAGTAAAAGAAGAGTTTTACATAAAAGTATTGTTAGTAGTTTTTTTTATGTAAAATATCTTAGGGTGAGGGGTAAGGTAAATCTTGTAAAAAAAAAATGTGATAGGAATGAAACGGAAGTATGTAACTGAAGTGACATCATATTGTAACGAATACATAGCAGAAAATCATTGTTATAATTTGAAGGTCTGGGCCACTTGACCTTGGGAACAAATTCGCTGATCTTGTAAGCGAATATAGCCAACTCGGCAACTTTTGGCGAGTTCTAGAATTTTCTTTTTCAACCCAGACCGTCCAACCTACCCCAAACTGTAAGGTATCTTTTTGGACGGCCGAAAAGTGCCACACGATTTAGACCGACCGGTCGTCCAATTTGTTGCTCTAAGTCCTCTGGACGAGCCGGACGGCCTGGGGCTTTCACACGATTTAGACCGAAACCCAGTGAAGGCGGCATCCACAGAGACCATACCCTCCTTCCCCTACCACCAACCTCTCATAAGGAATTACAGACCCACATATTTAACGCGCCCGTACTCCGCGTGAACATGGGGGACAGTTTGGGCAGGCCGGGAATCCAACTCGGGGTCGTTCGAGTGCAATCCCCGCTCACTAACCACTGGGCTGTCTCACATTATCTGGAATATTTTTGAATTTTGTAGATTGCCCAAGAAATTTACAAGTAATGGGATTTTTTTTTTCAGAAGTTTGCACAAATATGGTATGCTATATAATTTCGCCGTTGTTCAAGGGTGTAATTGAAGTGATACGAGTAAAATTATTTGCCGAGTATTTCAATGCTGAACTTAATAGGTAAAATTTCTTCTGATTATATATACACTTCAAGTTGTACTATTTGTGGTAAAAACAATATAAAAGTTGAATTTTAGATCTGCGACATCCATGCATCAATATCTGCGCTTATCGCTTACGCCAACAGCACAATTGTCCGGTGCGACTGCAAGTGTTACATCCAAAACGTATAATCGTCGATAACTTCGTCGCTCGATTTGGACGAAATAAACAACATTCAATCAGTCAATCAAAATTGTATAACTAAATGTATAATTAAGAAAAATCAAAATCCAAAGAATATCGAAATTTTTCCCTTGGAGGTGTCTTGTATCTTTGTCACACAAAACACATCAACCTTTTCCCATTCGAAATATGCTAAAGGAGGGAATGTTTTCCATCAATCTATAACGAGTAACAGAGTTACTCATTATTGTTTTTTTATTCTAGCCTCTTCTGTTTGATAAATTAGATAAATAAATAAAAATACTTAAATATATATTGAGTTGTCTAGAATACATATTTTATACCAAAATATTATGATTAAAGAATATCTATTCAAAAATCTTTGCCGAGTTATCTGTTTTCTGAAAAATAACGTGTGAAGTGATTTTAAGAAATTAATTGTTTGAAAAATTACTAACAGGGTATATTAAAACGACGCAATGAAACACACCGAATATCTAATTTTGAAATAAATATAACAGAAACTTAAATTTCGAAGTGTGATTAATAAATTTTACTGTTTTTACACGTTCATTTACCAAACGCAGCAACGTAATTGCCATTGTTTTTATTACTGAATTTTTAAAGTAATACACTTTTAGTTACGCAGAGTTTAAAGTTACAGTCAGTAATACATCCATAATGGGTCTATAAATTCATAAATTACCCATTCGAAGTTTTGTCATATGCAAATTTTACTAATTTTTATCACCCCCTCTGCGCTAAATTCGCTTTAGATTACTAATTTCAAACTAACTAAACATAGCCATTATAACCTGGTGCAGTTTGAGCTCAATATTTTAGTAATTTAGAACCGGAGGCGTAGCACGAATTACATTGCCTGTCACCACAAAAATCCAAAGAATTGCGACACATGTTAATTTTTTTTGTTTCCATTGCAGTTATTTCTTATTTGACGTTGAAGAGTATTGATAAGTGTGAAATCGGTCAATCGATAAATGCTTGTTGCGGTATTGCAAGTGTAATTCCCTGTAAATAAATCTTAAACGCACAATGCATTTATAATTCAAACTATTTCTTTCTATTTGAAATGCTGAAACCATAAGAATCAAGTTTTCTGACATATTATTTCAACCTATAGGCTAAATATTTAAAAGCCTTTAGAGCCAATTTTAAAATATGGAAGAAAAAATAATCGCTTCAGTAGCTTTAAGAGCGTTGTACGGTTCTCAACCACTGAACGATGAATGCTAAAATGGTACAATATTCGGTTGTCCTATTTGCACCTAAGACTAGAATTTATATGTTATGAAAAAGAAATAATTAGTTATAATTAATAAATAGTCATAAATGTGAGATCCGTTATTATGGAGCATTTGAAAAGCTTGGTTTCGCGTTTCCAGTGCAACTTTGCAGTGGGGCACAATTGTAACCATCATCATCATCATAGCTCATCGTGCCTAGTGGCACATAAGGCCTTCAGCTTGAATCGCCACCCTGGTCGATCCTGTGCCGCATTCCTTGCTTCTGACCAGCTCGGCCATCCCATCACATTTCTGCCCTGCTCCACCAGTCTCCTCCAAGTAAGCTTGGGTCGACCCCGAGATCTTTTTCCTTCAGGCGCCCAAGTAAGTGCCACAGAAGGGATGTTATGCTGCGGCTACAATTGTAAAAATCTGATGTGGGCAACACATGACTTTCCTTATATAATGTAATGAATTTACTACTTTTACAGTAAAAAAATAGGTTTTTCTTATAGTAGATACTAATATTATTTCCAAGATATTGAATTTTCGACAATTAGTCGTCATTTTCATTGATTTAGCATCATTTTTATTCATTTGGCGAGATTTTCATTAATTTGGCAACATTTAAAAAAATTCGCCAAGTTGGCGACATTCCGCCAAATTTGTCGCCAAAATCTCGCCAAGCGTTATGCACTAAGAAAAAAGTTATTCTTACAGCAGATAAATGACTATTGGCGTTTAAATACAAAAGTATTATTCAAAGTATATTTTTTCATGAATGGAACGAGCTAGATCCACGAGAATGATGTCACTCAATTTATCGCATGGTATTACATATGAAAAGTGAACATGTTTCTCAATAGGAATTTTTTTTTTATGTGACTTTTTCATAATTTTTTTGAAAAATGTACAATATCTCGAGAACGGTTCATGTTAGCGTTCTAAAATTTATGCCAATCGTTTTCTAATGAAAAATTACATAAGAAATGTCTATTTGCGTAACTTTATTAGCGGTTTTGATTTTTTGACGATTTTTTCAAAATTTCATTCGAAAATTTAGGGGGGTTCTGAACATTCGATTACGTATAAAAACAATAGGCTTCCAGTGTTTACGGATTGTGATTTTTGTACCAAATTTGGTTCGAATCGGTCCATTCGTTCGTCAGTTATCGTCTCCACAGACTCACTGACACACACACATACTTTCACACACACACACACACACACACATACACACACACAGACATCACTTTAAAAATGTTTGATTCGTGATCAGGGATGCTTGAAACGTGCTCTCCCGTCGAAAACTCGAATTCGAATTTTCGACCCCGTCACAATACTTTCCTTATACATTATGTATATAAGGAAAGTAATAAACAATCATTATTAATAAATCTGTTTCACATTTTCACGGCTATTTCAAAGCCCCTTTGCAACATGCATTCGCATCAAATTATCAGCTTCGTAAATTCGTTATTTAACGATTCACATTCAGTTATCGATTCTCCAAAATCGATAGTAGAAGCATTTCTGCAAAATCGATCCCATAGCCCCGAAAGAATTATCTCTAACTTTCAGAAGCGGCTGCATCGTGGGTAGAATGCAAACAATGCCACATGCAAATATGCAATATCAAAACAAGTGACGGCGGCGGCTGGAACACGATATTCGCTGCTATTTCCACTCCAGTAGAACTCTGATTCAGGGCCTTATATGTGTCTTCTGTTCCTTCTCGATATCCAATATTTTGAGAAACAAAGTCATATATATAAATTTTCTAAGATGTATGAATTTAATAAACTCTGTATAAATGCTTAAGATAGAGATAGGATTTTAGCATACGAGAAATTTTTCATTCACGTTCACCATTCTCCAATTAATAAATATCTATTCCAAATAAATAAGAAAATCACAAAGTAAATTATTGCTTAAATAAGACGATAAAAGTGCAAACGATGGTTTTAATCTTTAATGCGAACAACAAATGAGAATTGCAACAGTTGTGGCTTCATTTAGTGTGGCAAAAGAGATGCAAGAGATGTGCAAAAGAGATGTAAGGTCCGGAGGTTCCACCGGACCTCCGGACCCCCTCTATGAATACTCCCTTGCCTTTTACTAATAATTACAAAATTTAATTTAAAAATTCTTATTGCTATACACATATTTTATACTAAAAATAAAATAATTTTGAGACCAAATCACATCTTAACCACACAAGTCCGTAAGGAATTAATTGATTTCGTCCATGAGAAAATATCTATACAATTGTGAAACATTAAAATAAAAGATAGTAGAAAAGAAAAATTAAGATTTTAATGATATCGAGAAGATAAACATTTTAAACTGAGAATTACAATCCATATTGATGTTTGGAGATAATTTCTAAATATAACAGAATAAACAATTTCGTGAAAAGTAAAATACGATTACATTCCATAGTAAAACATGAAATAAGAAACAGTAAAGCTATGTCCCCAAATAGTACATTGTCGTGAAAATGGACTCATTCATCAACTAGCGAGTCTTCGACTTTTGTTTCTCGATCGTTAATGCAAAGGGGATTTTTGATGTAATTTCTTCCAGTAAAGAGGCATTTACTTTCTTAGCATGTGGTGCACTAGAAATATGCATTTGATATGGTATGGCTCCTGTAAATTTCTTGTCACAAATTTCACACGACCATTGTTTCATTACTTGTGGAGTATTAGATTGCAGGGGCAACTTGGCCTGATTCATCAAAGAAAATTTGTTAAATAATTGAGCATGTACTTTATTAGTATGTGATGAACTCGAAAAATGCGAATCATATGGTATGAGTCCAGAAAATTTCTTATTGCAAATCTCACAAGACATCTGCTTATCCCTTTCGGTGGTATCATTTTCCGTTTTTAATTCTGGGTGAATTATTACATCACCTTCGGCATCCCTGAGCTTCAGCTTTAAGTTAATGACAGTGACGCTTTTTCTGTGCTCTTTACTAAGCATATGTTGGTCATATGAAATCGGTCCGGAATATGCTTTATCGCATATCCTACATTTAAACATTTCCAGTTGAACTTCTGGATTTTCTGCAGGAATGGCTCTAACACGAATCTTCCTTTTGTGACTTGTACTGAAAACATGATCCAGGTGACACTGCGGTCCATTAAACTGTTTATCACAAATTTTACATTCAGCATATATCCTCATTGAAGATTGACCGGAACTGTTTGAAGCCGTCCCAACCTTCATTTGACTATCTGGTAAATTTTCTGCATGAAGACTATTTTGTTCACTATCTTCATTTTCATAACTTGACTTCACTCTCTTAGCAACATGATCGGCTTCAGATTCATTACCTGATAGTTTGCGCTTAGGCGAGATGGATCCTTCATTTCCAGTTTCTGAATTCTTATCTGCAGTCATATTTTCTTGAATAGTAACGCTTTTCAATGCGTTTTACACTTGAGAGTAATCGTATTCGAGAATTTAATAAAAGTTAAATAAAATGAGATGTATACTAGATGATTAATAACTTTGAAACGGAGAATTGATAGAAATTAGAACTGATCGATCTAATCTCGAGCGGACTGGAGTTAAGTTGTTGCAAACCAGAATTGAAAATAGAGAAATTGTGATTTAACTTACCTATAGGTCACGCTGATGCTAGACAACAAATACAGACTGCGTGCGAAGTTAGCATGGAAGCGTGAATAGATAGTTACATTTTTCAATTAATTTTCATCCTGATTATTGAAGCTAATTTCCGATTATTTTTTTATAGTTTAATTTTCTTAATTATTAAAATCTCGCCAAACAGTTAGACGTAGTATTTTATCAACTGTGAGCTGTGTTAGTCATCTTTTCCATTGACTATAGGTGACGTTGATGCTAGACAACAAATAAAAACCGTGTGCAAATTTAGCATAAGTTCATGAATAGATTGTTACCGTAATGATTTTTCATCCTAAATAGAGTAGCTAATATCCAATTATTCTTTTATATTAGTGTCAGAAAACTGAAGCACTCTAAAATATGCAAAATGGCTAATTGCATGGGAGCGGCGAGTAATGCATACCAAATATAATACAATTACATTTGCTTAATGTGAATATAAACTCATGTATCTATATATATAAAGAAGCATCATGTATCTATATATATTGTATGATCCACCATAACTGGAGAACGGCTGAATCGAATTTGATGAAATTTAGTGGGTAATCTTAAAATCGCGCCACTTAAAACAGAGGCTATGTTTAGAGTTTTACAACCCGTGGTTCTCGAGATATTAGTGAAAAACGACACTTTCGTTTGTCTCATCATTACGAGAGAGCGGCTGAACAGAATTTAATGAAATTTGGTGGGTAGCTTTGAAATAGTCTTCTATAAATTTAGACCAAGTTTCGAGTTTCTAAGACCAGGGGTTGTCGAGATATTTATGGAAAACGAAACTTTTTCCTAGGAGTTCTACTCTCTAACTTCACGATTTCCAACAAAAAATATTGGAAATAGTTGGTTTAAAACGTGAAAATCGATTAAATCTCTGAGTTTTGTGGGAGTTTATTGAACGTATTAGTCCCTTTTGAAAATCACAGGTTTGAAATATGAATTTAAATGAAAACTCTATCACCATGGTTTATTTCTCACAGGCTTACTCAACAACGAAATGAATTAAGAAATCACAAAAAAGATCAATTATGCACAAAGCATTGATAATGAAACACTTTCCAACTTTAAATTTATTTAAACATCTCTAAAATGCGATGCATTCAGCGGTAATATATCACAATAGTGTAATAATTAATTATATTCGAAAATTTAAAGCTTCATCGAAAAAAAACCGAACTTGATTCGAATGACGTCATCGAAATATAAATCGCCTGGTTCTATGCGTAAAAGTAGTAAATATCTCATTCATACATTTTTATTTCATTCATCAGAGTACTACATTAATTTATTCTACTTAAAAACTTAAAACCATGGAGGCCAAAGTAATTTAACTCTACGCATAAAACTTCATCGAAGAAGTCTGCCATTAAATCGTCTGCTTCTGTATGTAAAATCAATGAATGTTTCATTCATATCATCTATATTGCAGATTCCTGAGCAAAATAATTTTGCGTTAAAGAAATTCAGCAATTTTTATACAACTCATCTTACAGCCTAATCAGTATACATTCTCCATAAGAAAAATTAGGTTTCGTTATAGAAATAATCAAAGTTTGATGATCATTTAAACTCAAATATATTGTAATCGTGTTGTTTCAGAATACAGATGCACAGAAATTAAGCAAAAATAAAGCGGTTTTAGGAAGGATTCAACACTAAATTTAAATTAAAAAAGAACTTTAAAAATCACAATTTTGACACAATATGGATGGTTTTGATCATTTAAGCTCAAATATATTGTAATTGTGATGTTTCAGAATACAGATGCACAGAAATTAAGCAAAATAAAGGGGTTTTAGGACGGATGCGACACTGAATATGAATTAAAAATAACTTTAAAAATCACGATTTTGACACAAGATGGATGCCATATTTTATTTTGAAGTGGGTCACGTGATCTCCTCATATAATGGTCAAGTGATCTCTTCATATAAAGGGTTTAATTGTTATTTTAATTGTTATTTAAAAAAAATTACTGAATGTATTTTGCTGAACATTTTCTTATATATTTTATGGGATAATTTGAATATTTCCCAAAACTTTCGCAGCCATTTGTGAATTTCAAATTCTCTTAAAAATGTGTGAAAAATGAGATCCCATAGAGTTCAGTGTACTTCACTTTTTCTACCCGGGTTCAAACAAATTGGGTGATATTATTCATTTTCATTTCCATAGGTCCTACAGACCGCCTGAACAACATACTAAAATTTCATTTTGATAAAGTCATTTGTATCATTTGTCTGTCCGTTAGCAGTTATCGTGCTAACGGACAAACAGACAGACAGACAGACAGAATGAACAAAGTCATAAACACTTTTCAACTATGTTGTAAAGTGTTAAAAATGGTTATTTAATTATCAGCATTTTATGAAGAAGATGTTTACTTATGCAGCTATGACTTATATAATGCAATGATTTTTTTTCTTACATAATGCAATGAATTTACTTCTTTCACAGTGAAAAAACAAATGTATAAGATTCACGGCCCTATATGTTCCGATGTAACTTTTATCACAGTTCTATATGGTAAATCCCGATCAACGCCGAATAATAGTTGCTAGTGTACATATAAAATTACGAAAAATTATAAAATTCACATAACTTAATCAGCTCATAATGTCAATTCAGGAATTTTTAGAATTCATGTTGACCATATTTATTCATTACAGAGGCTGTTCACACATTTTTTAGACGATGTATATTGTATTCACAAAACTAAATTACATAAAATTCTTGTGTTTTAAATGTTCTATTTGACATCCCTTATTCTGAACTATCTTTCGACACCGCAATTTCCAGGATAATAATGCCTTTTGAAGTGTCAGAAGAGGTATTCTATCCCATTCCTCCTGAAAAGCTTTCCAGAGTCCTGTAAGAGTTTTGGGACGACGTTTGGATAATGCAGATTTTAAAAGTCCGAAAGCACAAAAATCCATAGGTGATACATCGGGAGATTTAGTAGGGATATCAGTGAAGGGTATGGCCTTGATACCAGTTTTTTGTTCCATTTCTTTTAGGAAATTTACAGTGGATTTTGATGTGTGACTGCTAGCTTTGTCCTGATGGAGTCTCACAGATTGATGGCACTGTGGGTAAAGCGATGGTATTTCATTCAGAAAAATTGGCGATAAAATATGTTCCTGATAGTATTTGGAGTTAATCTTGACATTTTTTCCCACTCTCTTTATTTTTAACTTGCCATTATAAGAATAACCAGCAACAATCATGAATCCCTTAGAAAAACTTTCTTTCGATTCTTTGAACCATGTACTTAAATTTTTTTCTCCCCTTTTATGATAATAAATGGCTCTTTTTTTGTTGCAATCATTTAAATACACCCATGATTCATCTATTGTGACAATTGTTTTCCATTTTTATTTGGATAAGTGTTTCTCATATAGAATTCTGCAGCGTGTCCTGCGTTCAGCGATATGATTTGGAAGAAGACGATGCACATTACGTTTTTTCGCTTTCTTAAGATTTAAATCAACGTTTATCATTTTGTTTACAATGGACACCGAGCATTTTAATGATTTTGCAACTGTCCTTTGACTAGGGGGATTTTCTATTAACATTAAACAACGTACCTTTGCAATAGTCGAAGATGTCCGTTTTTTCCTTGGATACTTGTTTGGAATTTTTGTCCCACTTGAGGCTCCAATTTGACGTTTTTTTCCTTTCCTGTTGACGATATTACCTATCGACGCTTTAGATATCACAAAACCATGACTCTCACATCGTTTTTGGATAACAGAGTATGCATATTTCTCTTCGGAAAGAGCATAAATGTAGCCTTCGAACCACTGTTTTGTTAAAAACGCCATTTTTGAATAAAAACAAAACTTTCAAGCCGCAGACGATAATTTTGACTTTTAAAAACATAGTACAATTGGAATTATTTCTTTTGCAGCAAACGATTTTTTATTACCGCTTACCAAAATCGTCTAAAAAATGTGCGAACAGCCTCTGTACTCATAGAAATATGAAATTTTGTATGTTGTTATGTTTTGCGGTATATTTTAGTTTTATTTTGAACCTTTTCTGGCTATCCCGTTAATTTTTTTAATAATTAGTTAATCTTTTTCTTAAATTAGTCTTAAATTTCCAAGTAAAATACATTATCGTAGTACTGTGATAATTTATGAGAATGTAGACAAGTGATTGTAAGATGAATGGTATAAGGATTGCTAAAAAATTCACTCAAAATTAATTTACTCTGGAGTCTGGAATAAAAGCGTATGAATGAAATATTTACTGCTTTTACATAACCATACGATTTATATTTCGATTGCGTCATTTGAATAAAGTTCATTTTTTTCCGATGAAGTTGTAAGTTTTCAAGTAAAATAATTTTTTGTAGTTTTGTGATAATTAAAAATATATCACCGCCTATGATATTATATCATAATATAGAGATTATATTTGATAGTTCAAATATAGAGATTATATTTGATTATGAAACACTTTCCGATTGAAATGCCATCCGCTGACTGTATCTCATCTCTAAAATGCGGTACATTCGGCAATATATTATTAATAATTATGATAAATAATTATTAATAATATGATTATTATTAATAATCAATATTTAATAAGTTAAAAGACTAATTTAAGGCTCTATGTGGATGTACTAGTTTTGGGGAGTAACTCGAGTACCGTCGAAAACTAGGAATTCGAATTTTCGACTCCGTCGCAATACTTTCCTTATAAATCATATGTATATAAGGAAAGTAATAATTAAATAATACATTTGAACACAATGTAAAATGGCTTCAATTCGAAAATCGCACGTTTCAAATCGCATACGCTCGCAAGAGCAAAAACCACGAGAATTACAATTGACCATTCAGTGGCGGCTCGTCAGGTGAAGCAGGTGAAGCAAATGCTTCATTTAAAGTTATCGGTTGAATAGGTTATTATTATTATTATTTGGCTAATTTTCAGACTCTTTTGGCTGCTTTTAGATATTATTTGACAGCAGTTGTGCCAGTCGAGTGATGTGTTCGCGGGATGATGTTCGTCGTCGAGAAGGAGGGAGACTCCCGCCACGTAATCTGCTTCACCCATTCCTGAAATCACGAGTCGCCACTGCCGTATATTCAATACACCACTCATGAGGACGCGAAACTCGCTGACCGTCTCACCCTATCCCCAAATATCCTCTTCTCTGAACAAAATGAGTCTGGTCCATATCTCCCGTATGTTTCGACATTTATGAGATTATTTTTTTTTCTGGAGTGGTCTGCGATATTTCAAGCAGCTGTTGTAAAAGGTGAATGTTAGATGGCTTGTAAAGTTTAATGTATCGTTATATAAATGTCGAAGGGATTTAAAATGCAAGAAAAGTATATTTTGATCTTTCCAATCGTGTCAAGATGGAAACCCTCTGATAACATTTTAGATCGCTAAGGAATCGATTTGTGTAAATATCGGCCTAAATTGGGATGAAGCATAAAATAACTAAAAAACTAATTAAAACAAACTAAATAAAGCTGAGGTGCGGCTATTAGTGTCTTGAAGTACCTGTGTATAAAATTTGACCCGATAAAATGAAGATGGGCAAACTCCTTAGTTTAAAGACGTCCGCAGTCGGGTTTTAAAGCGGCCCGTACTTCTAGATTCCAATTAGTTTGAAGCGCATGTGCATGATCTGATAAGGAACCTCATTTTTTGAGCTGAAATAAATACCACTATACCTCGGGAAAACGCACTATAATGTCAATAGATGGCGTTAGTAGTCAAAAATAAAATAGTCGGTAAATCAGTGTAACCCTGCTAGGAACACTACAATATGGGAAGACATCGTTGGCTTAAAAAAATTAATTAATCAACGGATGGGGTTATGAATTTTTTTCTGGTGTGGTCTGTGATATATTTAGGAGCTGCTGATAAAATATAGGCGTTGGATGACATGTCAAATTTTGTAAATTATAATATAAGAATTTGAAAGTTTTCAAACGCACTTAAAGTATAAATATTTATAAAAATTCAATAAAATTTGTTTATTGATCATAGGGTCTCCATTCAAAATTTGTTTGAAAGAGAATTTCTCGATCTTTTCGATGGTGTCAAGATAGAAACACTGTGATAATATTTTAGCTCGCCAAGGAATCGGATTGTGTAAATAGCGGCCTAAATCGGACTAAAATATGAAATAACTAAAAAAAAACTAATTTAAAATAAACAAGAAAGATCAATCATGCATAAAGCATTGATTATGAAACGCTTTCCAACTTCAATGCAATTTTATTTAAACATCTCTAAAATGCGATACATTCCTCGGTAATATTTTAAAATTGTCACAATACTACATTAATTTGTTATACTTGGAAACATAAAACTTCATCGGAAAAAATGAACTTCATTCAAATGACGGCATAGAAATATAAATTGCCTGGTTTAAACATTTCTAAAATGCGATACATTCCTCGGTAATATTTTTAAAATTATCATAATACTACAAATTTTATTATATTTGAAAACTTCATAGAAAACAAATGAAATTTATTCAAATGACGTCATCGAAATATAACACGCCTGGTTCTCTATAAAAGCAGCATGTCATTCATAAAAAAACTCCATTCATTTCATTCATCACAATACTATAATAACTTATTTTTTATAAACTTAAAACCATGGATGTATAAGTAATTTAACTCTATGCTTAAAACTTCATCGAAAAATCGTTTGCTTCTCTGCGTTAATTCAATGAATGTTTCTTTCATATCAGCTGTATTGCAGACTCCATGAGTTAAATAATTTTGCGTTAACGAAATACAGCAATTTTTGTACAACTCATTCTACATCTTTTGGTACTTACATTTGCCATAAGTGAAAAGTAGGCTTCGTTGTAGAAATAATCAAACTTGGATGATCATTTAAACTCAACTGTATTGTAATTGCGTTGTTTCAATATGTAGATGCACAGAATTTAAGCAAAAATAAAGCGGTTTTAGGACGGATGCAACACTAAATTTGAATTTAAAAGAACTTTAAAAATCACGATTTTGACACAAGATGGATGCCATATTTTATTTTGAAGTGGGTCACGTGATCTCTTCATATAATGGTCACGTGATCTCTCCATATAAAGGGTGTAATTATTATTTTAATTTTTATTAAACAAACTACTAAATATATTTTGCTGAAATTTTTTTTATATATTTTATGGGATAATTTGAATATTTCATAAAACTTTCGAAGCAATTTGTGAATTTTAAATCCGCTTAAAAAATGTTTGAAAAATTAGGTCCCATAGGGTCCAATGTATTTCATTTTTTCAACCCGGGTTCAATCCTAAACTAATTGGGTGATATTATTCATTTATATTCCCATAGGTCGCACAGACCGCCTGAACAATATACTAAAATTTCATTTTGATAATGTTATTTTTACGGCAGTTATCGTGCTAACGGACAGATAGACAGACAGAATGAACAAAGTCATAAACACTTTTCAACTTTGTTGTAAAGTGTTAATAATAAAAACAGAGAAAGATTACAGTATATGAAAAAGAGAAATGGATTGCAGAAAGAGAATAATACAGAGAGACAAATTAACCATCGCCATATTATAACTCAAAGAAAAAGTCCATCGAAATTTTGGCATATAGCAAGTTTGCTTACTGACATCAAATATTGACACTTTTGAAATAATAAAAAATTATGTTTCAAATTATAGGACTTTACAGAAATATCCTTAGTATGGCTCTTCGTCAGAGACATAAAACATGTAACAGTACAATTGGGGCCATAAATACAGTTTAACTCACAATTTTAAAATTTGCATGAAATCAAATGCCATGCATGTCGCCGCAAGTAAATATGAAAAAAACAAGAAAGATCAATCATGCTTAAAGCATTGATTATGAAACACTTTCCAACTTCAATGCAATTTTATTTAAACATGTCTAAAATGCAATCCATTCCTCGGTAATATTTTAAAACTTATCACAATACTACATTAATTTATTATATTTGAAACCTTAAACCTTCATCGAAAAAAATTAACTTCATTCAAATGACGGCATTAAAATATAAATTGCCTGGTTTAAACATCTCTAAAATGTGATACATTCCTCGGTAATAATTTTAGAATTATCATAATACTACGATAATTTATTATATTTGAAAACTTTATCGAAAACAACTGAAATTCATACAAATGACGTCATAGAAAAAATAACACGCCTGGCTCTCTCTATAAAAGCAACATTTCATTCATAAATAATTCCCCCATTCATCACAATACTATAATAATTTATATTATTTAAAAATAAAGACCATGGAGCTACAAGTAAGTAAAACTCTATGCGTAAAACTTCATCGAAAATTATCGTCCTTCTCTTTCTAAAATCAATGAATATTTCATTCATATCAGCCATGCAGACTCCATGGACTAAATGATTTTATGTTAAAGAATTACAGCGATTCTAATACAACTCATTCTACATATTTTGCTGTTTACATTTTATATAGGTGAAAAATAGGCTTAATAGTAGAAATAATCAAATTTGTATGAGCATTTAAACTGAAATATATTGTCATTGCGTTGTTAAAGTATGTAGATGCACAGAATTTAGGCAAAAATAAAGTAGTTTTAGGATGGATACAACACTCAATATGAATTAAAAAGAACTTTAAAAATCACGATTTTGAGACAAGATGGATGCCATATATCATTTTGAAGTGGGTCATGTGATCGTTTCATATCATGGACACGTGATCGCTTCATATAAGAGGTGTTATTATTATTTTAATTTTTATTTAAAAAACTACTGAATATATTTCGCTGAATTTTTTTTTATATATTTTATGGAACAATTTGAATATTGCCTAAAATTTTCGAAGCAATTTGTGAATTTTAAATCCGCTTAAAAAATGCTTGAAAAATTAGGTCCCATAGGGCTCAATGTATTCCATTTTTTCAACCCGGGTTCAATCCAAAACTAATTGGGTGATATTATTCATTTATATTCCCATAGGTCCTATAGACCGTCTGAACAACATACTAAAATTTCATTTTGATTAAGTCATTTTTACGGCAGTTATCGTGCTAACGGACAGACAGACAGACAGACAGACAGAATGAACAAAGTCATAAACACTTTTCAACTTTGTTGTAAAGTGTTAAAAAAGACAAAAACATAGATTCACAAAGATAAGAAATTGAAAAAACCTTGGAGGTAGACAAACATGCCAATATTTTAATAATTAAAGATTTCAGCATTTAACCAGGTAGATAACAGTTTTATCCTTATGGTATCGCGAATAAGACGTCAGGCAAACTCAAGATTTCGTATGGCGTCGAAATGGCACATTAAATCCTGGTGAAGGTAAATAATTCATAAAGTAAAATATGTTAAGGATTACTACTACGTATTAAAATGAACGTCTTCTTAAATAAAGGAACACATTTCTCATTTAGAACAGATAGGAATAAAGCTGGGTATAATTTTCCATTTTTAATATCGCGGGCATGGTCGGTTAATGTAATACTATACCATCGGTTAATGTAATACTATAGGAGAGGCAGGGGCTGGTTGTAACACTTTACTTCTCAATTTTTTTTATGCCATGCAAATTAGGAATTGAGAAAAACAAATACACCACTAAATAGAGTATTTCAGTACCTCATTACCAGTAATAATACAAACATGATTTACATAATATTATTGCTTAAAATAAAATATTCTGAAAGATTGGAAATTTTACAACCAACCCCTTTATTGGGGTAGGTTGTAACACATTGCGGGGTAGGTTGTAATAGTGAATAACTTCACAAAGGGCATAGTTTGAGCAACGGCTATGTTTTCCGAAGTCTTAGGGACTAGCCTACTAATGGTTACTTTACTCGTCAGCTGAGTCACCAGAGTTACAGTTATGATAAGTGTAGAAAACATTTCCATCTGTGGATTTTTCGTGGCTCCATTTCTTATATTCAGTGCACTGAATCCATTTCTCGCCACTACGACTGTTGTTGTAGTCTTCCAAACACACCAAGCAGTAAAACCGTTCTTCTGAATCTGAACAACTATCGGAGATTGAGTCTGGGACAGATTTATCAGACTTCTGAAACTTGATTCTTTTTTTAAATGGCTCCTTCACCACTTTTTGTTTTAGCTTCAGTGGTGCCTTAAACTTGTCTTTCCTAGCGTCTGCTGTTTTCTTTGCTTCCACCAGTGTTTTTTTTTTTTACTTTCGTATCTGTTAGTATTTCTGCATATCTTTTTCTTTCTACCCTTTGTCACAACTTTTCTAGTACCAGCCTTAGGAAAAGGTTGGACAATCTTCGACAAAAAGGCCAATGTTGTTGCTGATGTTAGTTGCGGATCATTTTGACCGGATGCTAATTGTGCTGGATTAATGCCATGTGATGTTGATAGTTCTGGATCAATGCCATGTGATATTGATGGTTTTGGATCAATGCCATGTGATGTTGATGGTGAAAAAGACCGAGAAAGTGGTACCCAGCATTTTTTATGTAACCTATGATATTATTCAACATTTGATAAAATAGAAGTATTATGTCATAGACAGAGAGATAAAAAATATATTTTCTTCCCTTAATATTGATAGGGTTTTTAGAAAATATATATAAAAAAAAATAATTTTAAAATTCACATTTTTCGAATTTTAACTCTACAACTATTGCCATTAAAATTTACAATTTAGGTTACAATTCATATACGAAAATTCTGGGAAGACAAATTAAAGAAAAGTATATTAGAGGCATATACTGAAAATACTAATGTCTTTGTCAAATAGTTTTGAAGGTATTTCATTTTAAGAAACGTTATCTTCAAAAAACTAAAGTCGAATAAATGCATTTAAAGTTTTCAACTACTCCTATTCAAGCCTCATAGGGATTTTGCTATCTTGGGGATCAGGAGATAATAGAAGAAAAACATTTTGTTCAGAACAGTCTGAAATATATTTCATTTTATATAAAAATAAATAATAAATAAAATAAATAAAAAAATAAAATCCTCTGATTTATTGACCCAAAAGGGGTACCAGATCCACTAGTCTTTCATTATTGCAATATGGACGGGGCAGGTTGTAACTATGTTACAACCTACCCCAGTCGCTCTGTTACAACTTGTCTCATGTTGCGCCATGTTGGATTGGAATGTACCACCGAAATTAGGCGTGGCTGACATCCGTGATAATAGGCTTGTTTGCATCATTATAATGTATATTATAACGTGTTTACAACACAAAAACAATCCTTAACAACTGAAATACACTTACAACTTTTAAACAATTATGATTTCTTACTTGCCTCGCTTTAAAATTCTTTGCTGAACTACACGTGTTGCGTTTGACAGAGCCGTTTCAAAAAATGTTGGTATATGGCAGCACCTGCTAGGAATCATTCCACCAATCTTCGAGATTTTTACGTGATCCAGGAAAGAGTAATCGCAAGTGTTACAACCAACCCGTGTTACAACCAGCCCCGGTCTCCCCTACCATCGGTTAATGTAATACCAATAATAAGTTTTGTATTATAAATATTATAACCATCGATGGTTATAATGTTAATGTACTATAAACATTATAACCATCGTCAGAAGAAATAAGTTGAAGGGGGGGACTTATATCCTAGCCTTATGTAAAGGATAAAGTATAAATTTATCAGTTCGAATGCTGCTGAACATAGTAATGAGAGAGGAATAAGCAGGCCAAAAATTAAATTCATGACAGAACTGAACAAGAAGGTGAAAGATCTTAGGATTGAATAGAAGACTAGTTTTATAGGTAGATCTATTGTGAAGAAGGTGAGGAGGGGGTATCGGGTTAAATAAGTTTTGAATGAACATCAGAGTAAATTTTGTATATAAAATTGTGAGGGCAGGTAACATCGTATCCGAGCCGAAAAATAAAACTAATTTCATTGTTTAAACTAATATAATAAAGCTAATATAATAACATAAGTAATTTCTTGCTGACATTGTACCTGTTATTCTGTGTTCAAGAGCGATAATGGACGCTAACATCTGCAATGGGAGCACGATCATAATAAATTGAATTTGTTAATAGTTTCAGGCATACAAATTGAAAATAATTCCAGTTCTAATTATGGAAATGGCTAAATATTCTATCTAGTTCTAATGTTTTACTTTCCTTATATACATAATGTGTAAGGAAAGTATTGTGACGAGGTTGAAAATTCAAATTAGAGTTTTCTACGGAAAGCACGTTTCAAGCATACCTGATCACGAATCAAACATTTTTGAAGTGATGTCTCTCTCTCTCTCTCTCTGTGTGTGGGTGGGTGTGTGTGTCAGTGAAACTGTGGAAACGATAACTGACGAACGAATGAATCGATTCGAACGAAATTTGGTGCAAAATTTACAATCCGTAAACACTGAAAGCCTATTGTTTTTATACGCAATCGAATGTTCAGAACCCCACCCCTTAAATTTTCGAGTGAAATTTTGAAAAAATTGTCAAAAAATCAAAACCGCTAGTAAAGTTACGCAAGTAGACATTTCTGATGTAATTTTTCATTAGAAAACGATTGACATAAATTTTAGAATGCTAACATGAACCGTTCTCGAGATATTGCACATTTTTCAAAAAAATTATCAAAAAGTCATATAAAATAAAAAAAAAATATTTCCTATTGAGAAACATGTTTACTTTTCATATGTAATATCATGCGATAAATTTGGTTACATCATTATCGGGATCTAGCTCGTTCCATTCATGAAAAATATATTTTGAGTAATACTTTTGTATTTGAACGCCAATAGTCATTTATCTGCTGTAAGAATAACTCATTTCTCCGTCCATAACGCTTGGCGAGATTTTGGCGACGAATTTGGCGGAATGTCGCCAACTTGGCGACATTTTGAATTGTTGCCAAATTAACAAACATCTCGCCAAATTGATAAAAATAACTCTAAATCAATGAAAATGACGACTAATTGAAGAACATTCAATATCTTGGAAAGAGTATAAGTATCTACTATAAGAATAACATTTTTTTTAACTGTAAAAGTAGTAAATTCATTGCATTATATAAGGAAAGTCATGTGTTGCTCACATCAGATTATTTACATTATGTATTCACGCGTAAAATTTCACTGCGGTAGGAACATTAGTTGCTGAGTTATCGTGATCACACGTGATAGACATGACCAGTTTATTTGGCACCGGTGAAACCTGGCGCATAGAATTTGTCCAAATCTGTTCAAAAATGCTAAAATTTTCGTGTGCAACTACAGGCTTGCACTTTTATTTTTAAAATAAAAAGTATTGTAAGTAACTATTCTGTTTTCTGGCAAATCGAAACTTGTACAAAAGACATGACGCGGATAAGTTTAGAATTTACCTCAAAGAAGAAAATAATTTAGTTTTTGCACCCACGCGAAAAAAAGAAACCAAATGTTTCTAACATGGGCACGAAACGACCATTTTAAAACATGAGGAGGAAAAAAGTTTCGAAAACTTTTATTGGCAATGAAAAATATACTACAGTTGTGGATCACATCTTACTTTTATGTTTCGAATGAAAGCTATTCTAACAGTTTCATTTCCTAAAGTTTAGTCCTCACAAATTGCTCGTGACATTTTTTAGTTATAACTCATTTTTGCACAAATATACTTTTAAATTTTGTGAGAGCAAGTAATTTGAAACTGGTTTTGACTAAGTCGAAAATGTTTGGCGCTATGAACAGATTCCTACTTTAAGACATTTTTATCTACTCCTTTAAGACGCTTTTACGTTTTACTTTAAAGCATTTTTACATACTCCTTTAAGATGCTTTTACGTATTACTTTAAAACATTTTTCCATACTCCTTTAAGGTGTTTTTACCTATTACTTTAAAACATTTTTTAATTTTACTTAATTTTTGCCAAAACATAAGTTTAAATTTTCTTTATATATATTATTAGCAAACATTTTATAAAGTTGTCTGATTTACGTAAGCGAATTATGTACTATGAATGATGATGTAAATTCAAATAAGCTGGAATAAAGTAGCCAGTAGTACATACTTGTACCAATCGAGTACAAGTATGTACTACTTGAGTAAGAAGCGCGGTTTCGACCGGCTATTGCTTTTAAAGTATTACATAATAGCGCTATCAGACGAATTTCTGGAGAAATGGTTTGTAGTTTTGAATGATTCGTAGTACAAAAATAGTTCAAAATCTCGACACTAGGGGGCGCTGCTGCAAAGAAAACAACGTGAGATAATAATTCTGAAATAAGATATTTTATTTCAGCATGATTTACAACTGTAAGTGCTCAATGTGTCCACCGCCACATTCCAGTACTGAGTGCAGTTGCGGTATCTCGGCTGATACAGCATATCAACGGGAATGGCTGCTACCTCCTGCCGTAAGGCGTCTTCCAGTGCTGGTAAGGACTGGGGATTTCCTCTATAAACCCGTGATTTTAGATATCCCCACAACCAGATATCACAGGGTGTGAGATCTGGGGATCTCGCAGGCCATTCATGTGTGCTATGCCTACTCAGTAGCCGATCGGCGCCAAACGTTGACCGTAGAAACTCTATCACTTGACGTGCCGTGAAGGGTGGAATTCAATGATGTTTTTGTCTGATCTTAAATTTGCGTTGCGTGAGCGATATGCATAAATCACCTCCATGGCTTTATCTGCAGCAGCGCCCCCTAGTGTCGAGATTTTGAACTATTTTTTTTCATGCCATACAAAATCCCTCACTACGGTGAATATTAATCTGCAAACCGCATGTCTCTCCGACCCATAGATATTTTTTTATAGCGTTTTACTTTTGCTCCGAACTTTTGAATCCCCCTGTATTTGCAGACAAGGCAGATGATATTTAGTGTCCATTTGAGACCGACTTAAGTCAGGCGCACAGCAATGTATCAACTTTTCGGTGAATACTGTGGGTCAAGACGTTAGAAACCGCCTTGTCCATACAAAACCATTTTTACTACGGTGGCAACATTTTGACGTCATGGAATGTTATCTGAATTTTTATTGAGTTCCAATGCATCTCTATGGGAGCAATATGAACACTTTTGGATTATGTGTTCATGTTTTATCTATTATTGATAAAAGTAAGTTATACATTTTTACTTTCCTTATATACATAATGTATAAGGAAAGTATTGTGACGGGGTCGAAAATTCGAATTCGAGTTTTCGACGGGAGAGCACGTTTCAAGCGTCCTTGATCACGAATCAAACATTTTTGAAGTGATGTCTGTGTGTGTGTGTCAGTGAGTCTGTGGAGACGATAACTGACGAACGAATGGACCGATTTGAACCAAATTTGGTACAAAAATCACAATCCGTAAACACTGGAAGCCTATTGTTTTTATACGCAATCGAATGTTCAGAACCCCCCTAAATTTTCGAATGAAATTTTGAAAAAATCGTCAAAATTTCAAAACCACTAGGAAAGTTACGCAAATAGATATTTCTTATGTAATTTTTCATTAGAAAACGATTGGCATAAATTTTAGAACGCTAACATGAACAGTTCTCGAGATATTGCACATTTTTCAAAAAAATTATCAAAAAGTCATAAAATAAAAAAAAAATTTCCTATTGAGAAACATGTTCACTTTTCATATATAATACCATACGATAAATTGGGTGACATCATTCTCGTGGATATAGCTCGTTCCATTCATGAAAAAAGATACTTTGAGTAATACGTTTGTATTTGAACGCCAATAATAATTTGTCTGCTGTAAGAATAACTTATTTCTTCGTCCATAACGCTTGGCGAGATTTTGGCAATGAATTTGGCGGAATGTCGCCAACTTGGCGACTTTTTGAAATGTTGCCAAATTAAAGAAAATCTCGCCAAATGGATGAAAATGACGCTAAATCAATGAAAATGACGACTAATTGTCGAGAATTCAATATCTTGGAAAGAATATTAGTATCTACTATAAGAAAAACCTATTTTTTTTACTGTAAAAGTAGTAAATTCATTACATTATATAAGGAAAGTCATGTGTTGCCCACATCAGATTTTTTCTTAAACATGATGTTCTTATCTTGCTTTCTAAACTAAAAATTTGCAATCACCTACATAAATTTGTTACTTTTTTTTTCATTTTCTTGTATCCTTGTATGGCGTTATAAAGCGTTAATCCTTGATCCTGCCGTTGAATGTAAAATGAGTTGCACGTCTATTTTATTCTGTATTGAAACATCAAGGTTATCTGAAAATTTTGCAGTAAATTATAAAGCTTAAATTTCATCTGTTTAGACATGCTGTTGGTCCATATAACTATATATGGTTTGAGTGATTTTGCTTTGTTTTATAGATTCAACGATTGAGGAAAAATTACTTTTAGATATTTTTCTGTTTAATTTGTGAGAAAAAAAGAAGATAAAAGTTTATTGTGTTATATGCAAACAGTGGTGAAGAAGGTGGTTGCTTAAAAGAAAATGACATTCTCGGATGATTTTACTATGTGAAGTCCGGATTCCACTATATAGGAATATTTTGATCGTCTGTCATTCCAAAAATTTTGAGAAACGGTGAACTTCTAAGGTGACTGGTAAATGCTACAGAGATAAAACTTTTGCGTATTAACCGAGCTAAAGGGAATATTTTGTTGGTTGTCTTCTCTGGATCAATATGTAGCTTCTTTTTCTAGCCATAGGTATTTTCATTGTTTCTGCTTTCTCATACTAATGTATAGAGAAAGTATTATTTTCCTGAACATTTTCGTCATATGACTGGCATACCTTCTAGTCCATATAATAATTGATTGACGTATTTTTGTCTTTCTGAGACCCTTTAGAAACCCCATCGTGACCTACAAGACTTAATCTTTGCCCACTTATATAGGGTGTCCCAAAATTCACGCAAGAAGTAATTTTGATAGAAAACACAAGTTTATAATTAAAACTTGTAAATCTTTTATTGATTCATAAAGTATGCAATATACGGTTATGTATGGAATATCATATTGGGTAAATGGCCTCCACGGCTTTGCTGGCACATGCGCAATCTTTTGTTGAAATTTTTCATGACCGTTTTGTATAAATGTGGCTGAATTTAGATGAGACAGCGCTCAATTTCCTCCTTCAAGGCGTAGGTGGTCGTGGGCTTGTTGGCATAAACCTTAGACTTCAAAAAACCCCAGAGAAAAAAGTCCAACGGCGTTAAATCTCATGATCTGGGCGGCCAATTCTGATCACCAAAACGGAAAATTACACGACCAGGAAATGACTCATGTATTAATTGAGTTGTTTCTCTGGCTGTATGGCATATGGCACCGTCTTGTTGAAACTACATGTCGTCCACATCCATATATTGCAATTTAGGCACAAAAAACTGGATTATCATGCCAAACCTTCATTATTTTTTAAATATTGCTCAACAATGAAAACGCGTTATTCTTTCGTGTAGCGCTTCATTTTTAGTAATCCTATACTGTCAGCTGTCACACTGTCTGTTTTTTTTCATTGCCAACACTTTGTTGCACAAATGGCGCAAAATTCAAATCTTGCGTGAATTTTGGGACACCCTTTAGTGTCGACAGCGGGATAGAATCTCCAGAGCCCAGACCGGAGGATTCGCCAAAAAAGCCAAGAATCCAAATCCCCGGCCGGGCGTGATAGAACCTAACAGAACCGGAACTTTTATTTATTCCTCTGGAGCTTATAGAATGGAGGAGGGGGTGCTGCAAAGTTTTTCCAAGTCCAGTAGCCGCAACATGCTTAAACATTAATTAAAGATAATTTAGAGCAGTTGGCACAATTTATAACATATAGTATTGTTTATAATATAACATATAACGTAATTTATAACAATGGCATTATATTAATATTCTGATTCATTAAAACAATTATTTCTATAACAATTCCAAACACGCATTTAAAAAAAAAAACATCTAACGTCTTAAAAAGCGAATTAAAAGCTATCTAGATATCATTAAATATTTTCAAATGCTTTTATATTTTATCCTTCATTTAATTCCAATTTCTAATTTATTTTGATTAGGCTGTTAATAGAATGAAACAATTCATCGAATCTGTTTCAAATGATTTGTTCATTTTATTTTTAAAAGACTATTAAATGTTTGTATAAAATAAAAATATCAATTCTTAGAACTACAAAAGTACAAAATAACAACAATGAATTCCAATTAAATGTTTGCGAAATAGATTTACTTTCAATTTCCAAAGTTAATGTCAATGTGTTTGTTTTAGCCAATTATAAATAATGAATTTCAATTCATTAAACATTATTCTGTGTTGTGTTCCACTCAAAATAAAGTAAATTCTTTCATAATTGAGGGAAACATTTAGATTATGAGAATTAATGATTAATGAGAACAAATGATTAAAACAATTTCCATTTGTTTACATAATTGTTTACATAATTGTTTACATAATTTGTTTACATCATTTGTTTACATTGTTGAAAATATTACTTCGATTTTTTAAATGTTTTGTCTTAAACCATGTTTATTTTACTTATAGACAGTAATGTTACTGTAACACGTTTTGCAACCTTTTCTCATTTTTTTAAGCTAATTTATTGGTAATTCCAGCAAATTAGCAGATAAACCGCAATTACAAGCGTTCATGAAAATTTCAGCTTCATTTCTGAAATATTCGGCTAATTATCGTCTGCCGAAGCGTTATTCTTATATATGTATGTATGCATGTGTGTGTGTGTGTGTGTGTGTGTGTGTGTGTGTGTGTGAGTGTGTGTGTGTGTGAGTGTGTGTGTGTGTGTGTGTGTGTGTGTGTGTGTGTCTGTCTTTCTGTCTCAAAAAGGTTGAAACGCTCTTTAATTCTTTACCTGTTGGAGATAAGTTAGCAATGTAAATTGTAAAAATCTTGAAAGTAAGGCAAAAAATAAGACTACGTTAATGAAATAGTCCTACCATTCATTTTCAAAAAGTTACGCTTTTTGAATTTTTATACGACCCCCTTAGACAAATTTGGTCAATCAGAACATTTTTATTTTTAATGCAACAAGATCATTAAAAATATCGCATATCTGTATCTTTAAAATTGAGCGAATTATATTTAATTGAAAATTGAACATTGTGAATGGGGACCATATATCAAATTAGGAATGTAAATTTGTGACATATCACAACAAAGATAAAACTGGATGATATATATAGGATACATAATATATAGTGAGTACCACTACTTTATATGATCGCTGTCTGTGTCATGCTTTATTTAGATGCATTTGTGATAAAAATTTTGACACATATTAACGTATTTTTGATCTAAACAATTTACATCGTCAACTTGTTTATGATCCCTATTTTCACTGATGAAACAGCCTTTCACATGGCACGGAAAAGTGGCATAAGTCAGATTTTTTCTTTATCATAATTTAGTTGATTCTAAAGATACAGATATGCGGTTTTTTTAATGATCTTGTTGCATTAAAAATAAAAAAATTCTGATTGAGCTAATTTGTCTAAGGGGGTCGTATAAAAATTTAAAAGTGTAACTTTTTAAAAATTAATGGGGGGACTATTTCATTAACGTTGTCTTGTTTCAAAGCTTACTTTCAACATTTTGCGATTTACATTGCCCACTTATCTCCAACAGGTAAAGAATTAAAGCACGTTTCAATCTTTTCGGGACACCATATATATATATATATATATATATATATATAGCGTAGCTCCTATTTTGGCTTAGAAGCTGAGCCTCCCCTGTTTAAGATCTAATTTAAAGATAATTTTATTTATTATACTTTTTAATATAACTTTGCGAATATATATGTCTTTTTTTAGAAAACTGTTACACTTTACTTACTTAAAATGAGACGTTTCAAAGCATTTTCCCCATTAAAACGCATATCTAGAAGCCGAAATCATCTAGCTTTTACGGTTCATTGAAAGAAGAATGGTATTAGCAGCGCCCACCTGTTAAACTCCGCCCTGGCTGATAAGCTAGAACTATAAGCTAGCTTCCTAGAAGTGGTTATTTCTTCCCCTATTTTCAACCCTTTATAAACAAATTAATGACAGACGACAGACAATGGTTGGATATGGGACGTGCTTTTCATGAATGAAAATTCCTTGAGCAAGGCGAATGGATCCGCCATTTTGGGTCAAACATGGTTCCATTAATTAATCTTCGCAGAAAAAAGTCATATGTAATACCAAAAAATATGAGTCATTTTCCACGAATAACATGACATTCGCTTAAATTTAGACTATATCAAGACAAGAAAACACACTAATAATGACTACCATTAAACTTAAGTAGTTTGTGAAGTAGACTAAGCCACAGCAATAATATGGCGAAGCACCGTTTGCGTATTTTTGAGTTTTAGAAAGAATAAATCTGATTTCCGTTTAGAAATCACGTTATAGTTTAATCTCAGTTAAAAAAAAGCGACTGATAATTTCCTAGCTGATTTTTAGCATATTATGGTTAAGATATTTTTAAGTTTTTAAAGTGTGTTTGTAAATAATTAATATACAAAATTGTTTAAGTACATTGTTGACTACAGTGTTCTCCCCCCATTTTCAGTGCATTCTTTTGAATTGCTTTGTTTCGTTAGTTCTAGCTGTTTATATTTGCAAAACTGATATATTTTTTCTATCACTTGCTAATAATATTCTAATATATTTCTACTTCACACAGAAGCGCCTGTAAAACTTTTTCCTGGGGGTGGGGAGGCATACTCAAACCCACGATATACAATATCGACAGGCCTGATGCTCGCCTTTGTTATATTAATGTCCAAGGGGGAGTGTGAACACCCCCCCCTTCCGTTTACATGCCTTATTTAGTGACCATGACTTCCTATTTAATAAAATGATTGTAAAAGCTCATCTAATTCAGAAATAAGGAAACACTTAAAATGTTATACCTTATATTCATCTCACATAGGTAACATTTTAAAGTCCCGTACAATTTATCCACTCTTTACATTTTTATTTAAAATTATTTTATTTTACTCACCAATAAATAATTAAAGTAAATAATTAAAATTACTAGATAAAATAATAATTTTTCAAACTTTTGATTTTAAAGATCAATTTAATAATATTAAGATCTCCGATCTTTATGATGTAATTTTAACTTTATATAATGTTTATATTACTAATCTAATTAAATTTACTAATTTTCCTAAACTTCTCCATTTTGTTCTTTTCAATAATTGTATATTTTAAGGTAATAAATTACACTTAAAAGTCTCAGGGGTTACACAAAGTGGCTGTAGCAGCAGTATCTAATATAATTTATACCTACATCATTATGAAAAATCCTTTACTTCAAGAGATTATAAAATTTACAGATATGTTAATGATCTAATATGTTTAGCATTTACTGATAATTATGTCATAGGTATATATTTCTATCCGGATAATTTGGAATTAATACCTAATGAAACTACTATTAGTAATAATATTAATTATTTGGATTTAAATCTAATTATAGAACCTACTAATGGGATAGTTACTAATTTATATGATAAAAAAAGACTTTTTTTAAATTCAATAGTAATAAAATATTACCATTTAATTCCTGCAACTCTATTCAATTGTTTAAAAATAATATACTTAATAAGCTTTTAAAAATTTATAGATTATCAGATAAACAATTTCATGCTTTAGACATTAATAACCTAAAAATTACCAGTAAATTATATGAATATCCAGTATATTTAATAAATAGTATAGCTAATAAGTTTCGACTAGCCTAAAATTCTTAAAAATCTCCCCTTAGTAACTTATTTTAGCCATACATCTACATTTTCTTGAATATACATTACAATGTATTTTCATCCTTTTATTTTGCAGCTTTTACTGTAGAACATCACATTTTACAGCTTTCACGCAGTACTGTTATTTATTACTCACAATTGGTAACAGTAGATCTCAACTTTAAACTTTAGCGAATGGCAACATTGGTCTTGTCATTTATTGCTAGTCATGGTTGTACATTTGAGGTGTATTTTCAGATATTTACGTATCCTGTCTATTTTTTCAATCGTTATGCTTGTCGTCCAAATAACACGAGTTTATATATAATATCTATCTCGTGTTTAAGAAACAAGCATTTTTGTGTTAACTTCGATTAAACATTTGGACTTGAAAAATAATTTTTTCGAAATGAGCAATTTTTAAGCTTAGAGCTTTTCCAAGTTCGAACTTTAATGCTTGGTATTTTTTGTATTCCTATTTTTGATTCCACACCATTGATATTTGTTGATTATCTTTAGCTTGATGACCAGTAATATGGATTTTAATTTCCTCATTATGTTTTAATTTCTTTTTATTTTTTTGTATTTTGTAGGCAAATTTTAAGTTAGTGTATTATGAGTTACTACTTTTATTCTGTCATTGGATTTTCATTTTTAATATATATATATAAATATACAAATATTATATATATATATATATATGATTCAAATGAAAGAGGGAAACGACCAAATGCATAGCAAAAATTGGCAGAGGGGGATTGCGACCTCTCTTTCCCAGTTAGAAGTGTGCTTTTAAGCCCGGACAACACTCCCGGAACCAATGCCATGCAGTGGCCTTTCTTCTGGAGATGTGTTAAGTCAAAGACACAGAAAAAAGTGCAAAGTAAACTATAAAGAAGCGACCACAGAATAATAATACAGAATAAGATAATACAGAAAAGGAAGAAAATGCATACTTAAGAGATATAGCGGATGTTTACCATAACACTTTAAGTTCTTAGTGGGACTTTGCGCATGCGTGGACAGCGCACCCTGGTGCACATTGATACCATATTTCTGATTTAAACGTCAACATGCACTTGATACGGATTACATTCCATCCCTTTCTCTTGCAATAGTGGTCGCTTCTTGATAGTTTGCTTTGCACTTTTTTCTGTGTCTTTGACTTAACACATCTCCGGAAGAAAGGCCACTGCATGGCATTGGTTCCGGGAGTGTTGCCCGAGCTTAAAAGCACGCTTCTAACCGGGAAAGAGGAGTCGCAATCCCCCTCTGCCATTTTTGCTGTGCACTTGGTCGTTTCCCTCTTTCATTTGAATCTTATATGATACTTTTTGTGCATGTGCTGCTTTGCGCCAACACTTAAAGAAAATGGATTTCCGTCGTATAATTATTTTCACTTCGTTTTATCTGATTATATATATATATATATATATATATATATATATATATATATATATAAACTATCAGGGTCTTTACTCCCCTGAAATGTTCAGTAACATGCTTGGAATTATTTTACAGTGTAGGGAACGTATTAAAATAATGTCAAAGATTGACGTAGTAAGGACAAAAATTGATGATTACGAATGTACGACGTATCTGCACGTTTCGTACAGTTTAGAACAGGAACTTACTATTTTCTGCGTGACGTCTCTGTGTGTGTGTGTATCTGTCTCTGTCTGCGTGTTTGTGCTATATACGTATTAATTCTAGCGCAAAAACCATTCAAATCGATATTATAAAATTTAATAGGTAAGTCGCTTATGGGTTTCCCAGGCGAGGGTTAGATTTTGGTACTATACGAAAAAAAATATGATGTGGGCAACACATGACTTTCCTTGTATAATGCTATGAATTTACTACTTTTACAGTTAAAAAAAATGCTATTCTTATAGTAAATACTTATATTCTTTCCAAGATACTGAATTTTTTTCAATTAGTCGTCATTTTTATCCATTTGGTGAGATTTTCGTTAATTTGACAACATTCCGCTAGATTTGTCGCCAAAATCTCGCCAAGAGTTATGGACGGAGAAATAAGTTATTCTTATAGCAGATAAATGACTATTGGCGTTCAAATACAAAAGTATTACTCAAAGTATCTCTTTTCATAAATGGAACGAGCTAGATCCACGAGAATGATGTCACCCAATTTATCGCATGGTATTACATATGAAAAGTGAGCATGTTTTTCAATAGGAAATATTTTTTTATTTTATTTTATATGACTTTTGATATGTATATTTTAAAATTGTGCAATATCTCGAGAACGGTTCATGTTAGCGTTCTAAAATTTATGTCAATCATTTTCTAATGAAAAATTACATAAGAAATGTCTATTCGCGTAACTTTATTAGAGGTTTCTATTTTTTGACGATTTTTTCAAAATTTCAATTGAAAATTTAGGAGGGTTCTAGACATTCGATTGCGTATAAAAACAATGGGCTTCCAGTATTTACGGATTGTAATTTTTGTACCAAATTTCGTTCGAAACGGTCCATTCGTTCGTCAGTTATCGTCTCCACAGGCTCACTGACACACACACACACACACAGACATCACTTTCGTGATCAGGTATGCTTGAAACGTGTTCTCCCGTCGAAAACTCGAATTCAAATTTTCGACCCCGTCACAATATTTTCCTTATACATTATGTATATAAGGAAAGTAAAAGTAACCTGATATATTTGCAAAATAGCTCGCAAAAATCGTCAAAATCTTAACTAAGTCAAAAACTTAACTCGTGTAAATAAGTTTAAAAGCATTAATTAAATGCTTGATTCATACGTATTTGTTGAAGACGAAACTAATAAAACAAACTTTGTTACTCTAAGATGAACCGTTGTTGAGATATTTTTAAGAATTTTGACATTTTTGCCACTCCGCGCTGCCACTTGGAAAATACGTTCATTTGCCAAATGAAATTTAAACTGGAAATTTGGTGGCATTTTAAGTAAGTATCCATGGAATTTTGTGCAATAAAATTCAAGCTTATGCATTATGAAAGAAAAACAGAGATAATTAATTTCAATCCGTGAGGAATCCGTGAGGTCATGTGCTGCCCATGTATGATTTTTACTTTACCTACAGTACATGATACTGTTTCAAGAAGGTACGATACATGTCGAACTCATAACACGAGTCTTCGTTTAGAGCATTCTAAAATATGAATACACTATTTTTGGAATGACGTCATTGTATGTGTCAGTTTGTTTGTGTGCCTAAGACAATTTGTTAAGGAAGTTTGTGTGTCTTGTCCTGGTAGACTGAAGTGAGTTCAGGAGGTTTTAAAACGCGTTTACCTCTCCAAATCTCGAATTCAAAAATTTCTGCTAAAACTATACTTTCTCTATATAATAATATGAAAAAATTAATAGACTTAATATAGGAAAATATGGAAAAAATATAAAATAATAGAGTAATTAAATGTTTATTGTATCGGTAATTGCAACTGACTTGAGCGTGAATACAAAATCTCTTAATACTTTCCTTATATACATAATGTATAAGGAAAGTATTGTGACGGGGTAGAAAACTCGAATTCGAGTTTTTGACGGGAGAGCACGTTTCAAGCATCCCTGATCGCGAATCAAACATTTTTGAAGTGATGTCTGTGTGTATGTGTGAAAGTATGTGTGTGTGTCAGTGAGTCTGTGGAGACGATAACTGACGAACGAATGGAACGATTAGAATGAAATTTGGTACAAAAATCACAATCCGTAAACACTGGAAGCCTATTGTTTTTATACGTAATCGAATGTTCTGAACCCCCTAAATTTTCGAGTGAAATATTGAAAAAATCGTCAAAAAATCAAAACCGCTAATAAAGTTACGCAAATAGACATTTCTTATGTAATTTTTCATTAGAAAACGATTGACGTAAATTTTAGAACGCTAACACGAACCGTTCTCGAGATATTGCACATTTCTAAAAAAAATTATCAAAAAGTTATATAAAATGAAAAAAATATTTCCTATTGAGAAACATGTTCACTTTTCATATGTAATACCATTCCATAAATTTGTTGACATCATTCTCGTGGATCTAGCTCGTTCCATTCATGAAAAAAGATACTTTGAGTAATACTTTTGTATTTGAACGCCAATAGTCATTTATCTGCTGTAAGAATAACTTATTTCTCCATCCATAACGCTTGGCGAGATTTTAGCGACGAATTTGGCGGAATGTCGCCAACTTGGCGGCATTTTTAATTGTTTCCAAATTAATAAAAATGTCGCTAAATTGATAAAAATGACGCTAAATCAATGAAAATGACGACTAATTGAAGAACAGTCAATATCTTGGAAAGAGTATAAGTATCTACTATAAGAATAACATTTTTTTTAACTGTGAAAGTAGTAAATTCATTGCATTATATAAGGAAAGTCATGTGTTGCCCACATCAAAGTTTTTTTCAGAGGAATGGAAGTTGTTCATAAATAATCAGAAAAAAAAAAGAAGAAGAGGGAGGTAACCTGGAAAATAAAATATCGGAAGAATACTTTGCATATTTCCTGACATCCATAAAAAAAATTCCTGTCGAAGAATGTTATTAAAGTTTATACACCTCATATTAGAACATTTTTTGTCATGCAAAACCATTGAAGAAATCGATCAGTTTTCAATTTCTATATATAGCTTCTTTATTAAATATAAGCGTTTAAAGATGAAAACAGGGCAAATATACACAGTATGAAATTTAATATACCGAAATTTTTTTCGAAGTTTTACTAATACAATAATTTAATATAGTGTTCATAGTCTTTAAGCATCATAATGACTTTGTGAGAGAAGGTTCATGAGTGTGCATATTATGTCTAGCTATAGTAAAGTGACCATAAGCGATTGAATAAAAGGGATTCTAGCGCCTCTAGTTAAGAAATTAAAAAGCTAAAAGCTAAAATAACGAACTTAGCAAAAAAGCGAGATAGACAAAAAGGCGAATTACGAAGTTATCAGCCATTGTCTAATGAGTAGATATCAACAAGAAAACTGCTGTAGGAGGTATTTATTTCCTACAAATGGGTCCTTTGCAACATTTGGTTAGATGCAGTAAAACCATTGGAAAAGAGGCAATGGTTTTGTAATGATTTTCAAAACCAACTTAAAATGCATGTTTTTGCGATGAAACCACTGCAAAAATGAGATAGTAACCTTTCTACAGATATTAAGGTTTTTATTTGTAGTTTTCAGATGTAAAAAAAAAGAACAAGAAAGATCAACCATGCATAAAGCATTGATTATGAAACACTTTCCAACTGAAATGCAATCCGCTGAATATATCGCATCTCTAAAATGCAATGCGATACATTCAACGGTAATGTTTTTAAAATTATGACAATACTACGATAATTTATTATATTTGAAAACTTCATCGAAAAAAATGAACTTTATTCAAATGACGTCATTGAAATATACATTACCTGGCTCTCTATGAAAAAGCAGTAAAAATTTCATTCATGAACATTTATTCTATTCCTTTCATTCATCCCAATACTACAGTAATTTATTTTATTTAAGAATTTAAACCATGGAGGTAAACAACTTAACTCTATGCTTAAAACTTCAACTAAAAAGTCAGCTATAAAATCGTTTGTTCTCTATGTAAAATCAATGACTGTTTCATTCATATCAACTATATGGCAAACTCCAGGGCTAAATAATTTTGCGTTAAAGAAATTCAGGAATTCTTATAGCTACACATCTTACAACTTGATGTGTTTACAATCTCCATAAGTGAAAATTTGGCTTCGTTGTAGAAATTATCATCAAAGTTGGATGATCATTTAAACTCAAATATATTGTAATTGCGTTGTTTCAGAACATTGATGCACAGAAATTAAGAAAAAATAAAGCTGTTTTAGAATGGATACAACACCAAATATAAATTAAAAAGAACTTTAAAAATCACGATTTTGACACAAGATGGATGCCATATTTTATTTTGAAGTGGGTCACGTGATCTCTTCATATAATGGGTGTAATTATTATTTTAAATTTTATTTAAAAAACTACTGAATATATTTTTCTGAAATTTTTTTTGTATATTTTGTGGTAATTTGAATATATCCTAAAACTTTCGAAGCAATTTGTGAATTTTAACTTTGCTTAAAAAATGTTCGAAAAATTATGTCTCATAGGGTTCCATGTATTTCATTTTTTCAACCCGGGTTCGATCCAAAACTAATTGGGTGATATTATTCATTTATATTCCCATAGGTCCCACAGACCGTCTGAACAACTTACTAAAATTTCCTTTTTGATAAAGTCATTTTTACGGCAGTTATCGTGCTAACGGACAGACAGACAGACAGAATGAATGAACAAAGTCATAAACACTTTTCAACTATGTTGTAAAGTAGTAAAAACAATACCGCCAATAAATTTATTTAACCTATGCTGAGAAAAGCTTATGAAATTTAATTCAATACTTTATCCGATTTATTTACATTTCGATTATTTTGAAATGTTTTGTTTGTGTTCAAATAATTAAACTATAAAAATATTTCGCTAACTTTTTACAATACAAAGTCAGATATTTGTTAACTTTAAAATAGTTTAAATATTTATATTTGTTTTGTAAATGTTTCTTACTTAAGAAGTAATTTCCTCACCATATGCTAACAATACTTTTTAGCTTATATTGCAAATAAAAAATAAGTTTTAATGAGCTACGAAAATATTTACTACCTTGTTTCTCAAACATCTTGCATTTTAGCCATCTTTATTTACCTTTTGAGCCATTTTTGTTTAACTCGTAAAGATCAAAAGTTCGTAACATCCGATGTACAGGAAGACGCACCGTTGTTTTTTTTATCTTGTCTAATTTTCTTTACGAACTTCTTCGTAGTAGATAGGGCAACTTCGTAGATAAAAAAATGTTATTTGTAGACATAACATTGATGTTTCCTTGATGTTGCTTCCTATCTTGGATCTTAGTGTTTTTATATCTTGTTTTTCTAGGAAATACAAACACAGTATATAACTTGGATGCATTTCTTTTCTACGTGGAATAAGCTACAAATATTCTTTACTGATAATTTAGAAGGAATATAAAATAAATAAATAAATACATTCAAGAGCAAGTAGACTTAGATTTAGACAATAATTAGCTGTTTAATGCTTAGTTATTGTACACTTAAACGGAATTTGCACTGTACTGTTAATACTCTTAAAGAAATTACAATTTGAAATTTTGATGAAACACATTTAAACTATTTCTGGGCGCATTGTGAAAACTTCCGGAGAGGTGTGGGAAGGGGGGGGGGGGGAGGGGCAGAAAGAGAGGGCGGTACTGTAAAAATTACGGATTCGTGTTCTATATTTGTGACGATTTTTTTACTGGTTTTGAAAAATAAAACCGGTAAAAAATCAGGATCTTCATAAAGCATGAAGTATAGATAAATAATAATTTCATGCTTTATTTTTAATTAGGAAACGAATGATATAAACGTTAGAACGCTAACACAAGTGTTCTCGATATTTTACGAATGGATTTTTGAAAAAATCATCAAAATATCATTACATTTAATACTGTTAAATAAAAAAAATGATTTTATACGTAAGTTTTCATGTCAAAACGAATGACACAAGCTTTAGAGCGTTAGCAGAAACCGTTCTCGAGATATTGCACATTTAAAAAAATCATATAAAAATGGCATAATAATTAGAAAAGTAGTGTCCTGAGGTATCTCCCTCTATCAGGACACTCCCGGTAAGAGCGCGAAAAGGATATAAGGCCGTGTGTACTTTAACAAATACATAAAATTTATTTACAAAAACATATATCTATTTACAAATATTAAATTAAACAATACATTCCAATATTAAAATAATTGGTTTGAATACCAATTCAAAAACAATTGTATAGAGTCTCACAGACTAAATTGGAACTGATGGTAACGAAAAGTTAATTTTAATTTGCCTACCGTTATGTTGTATACAAGAAATCGGAGAGAGAGATAAAAAAGTGTACATTTTAGGAAAAGACCCCAAATGGGTAACTCACCAACATCATTTGCAGTGGCGCATCTCTCATCCTTCCAGAGGAGCTGGGAGGTAAAAAAAGAAAGACACTTCACTTAGCAACTCCAGGGACCATTCTCTCGATTTTTCTTTTTCTCAATTTCAAACTCTCTCTCTCTCCAAGATTTTAAAACACGCCTCTGAAACGCTGAAAACCCTCTCATTGGTTTCTAGGGCATAACCCCTTGACCCGAAAGCAACATCATTGGCTTTTTAGACCCCCCTCAGGCCAAACAGCCATTTTCAAGCCCCAGCGAACCGATATCTCTTTAGGCCGCTAATTCCTAAGGTCCGCCAACCCTATGATCCCGTCCATCTCAGACAAAGTTGCATATTTTGGTAAAATGCGATCTCTAAAGGTAAACCGCGCATTCTTTTTTTGAGTGCAGCTGGTATCGATGGGCTGCTCCCCCAAAATAAATTCATTAATTCTAGATCGCACCCCCGAAATATTGGATCATAGATTTACCATGTGACAAGTAGTAAGCATCATCAAATTCAACTTCCATGTGCAGTATTAAGCGACAAATCTGTTAACAACATTTTCATAGATCTAGTTCATTCCATTCAAGAGAGAAGATAGATTTTGTAATAGTTTTGAATTTTGACGCCCAAGAATTCGCTCATAGTCATTCATTTTACTGGATATTCATTAAATGTCAATTACATTTTGATGATAATTCTGCACCTAAGCAGTAATAAGTTATTCTGTTTAGAGTAATTGGTTGTCAAATGTGGCCAATTTCAATTTACGTGATGTCAACTCAGAACCAAAAACATTGTGCCGTCGATCTTGTACACCATTATTTCGCTATGAAAGATGTAAAGTCATTACCATATGTAGCGAAAGTCATGGGCGGTCTGCAGTATTTCTTTTCAATGTGCACAACACTTGCAAAGTTCCTAAACCTCCGATTCATTTCATACTTTTACATCGGTTATGAAATACATAATTTAGGAGTCCAAATTAGTTTCGTAGCATTCCACTTTTTCAAGAAGTTAATTATGATAAATGCATAGTGGCGTCAGAAGAATAAGCGTTCTCAGCTTTATCTTTTTCATTTGGCGCAATTAGCCACATTTATGCACCTGCATAACTTTCTTACTGAGTTTTTATTCCCTGCAGTACTTGGTACATGTGCAGGGAAATCGTTTTAAAAGGAATTATTTGTTGAGTATAGAATTAAAAATTCGAAATGCAGTTTTCGACGGCGTTCTAGAACACGTATTGACTATTATTGACGAACGTGTATTAAGTTAAAACTATTCTTTGGATTCTTATCCAATTGGCTATAGTTAGGTATCCACCTTTTACTTATCTATCCTTACACTTAGGCCCATTTGCTTTGGGGGCTGATATCCTACATTAGAAAAGCCCGTATCGGTCTGTCATACTCGACTATAAATTTAACATATCATTGCCAACTGGGTGACTTTTGTAAAATGTTGCTAAATCTATATATATAAAGAAGAAAAGTGTGTATGTATGATCCACCATAACTGGAGAACGGCTGAACCGAATTTCATGAAATATGTCTGGGAGTCTTGAAATCACCCCACAAAAAGCATAGGCCATGTTTCGAGTTTCTACGACCAGTGGTTCTCGAGATATTAGTGAAAAACGATAATTTTTTCTAGGAGTTCTACTCTCTAACTCCATGATTTACAACGAAAAAGGTTGGACATTGTTGGTTTGAAACGTGAAAGTTAATTAAATCTCGTTAAGTTCTCTAACGTGTTAAGTTCTAAAATATTTTTGTGCTTCCAGTACAATACCCAACCATGTAATGAAATGACTAATGGTCATAATTGGTGGCGGATTAACGAATTCGGGGGCCCGACACCAAATCTCATTCTGGGGCCCCTCATGACATCATTGCTTTTTATGACATCATCAACAGGTTATCATTTTTTTAAATGTTTATCCGAACATCCTGTACTTTGCACTTTTCAAATTCGCTATTTTTTTTTACCTTTTGAGATACCGTTATGAAACTTAAATATAGTAGAGAATCTCTTTAATTCAATCTCGACTGGTACGACACTTTTCTTAAGAATATAAAATCAAAAGAAAAATCACTTTACTATATAAGTTTTCATCAGAAAGTGCGACAAATCCTTTTTACCTTTTGAGATACCGTTATGAAACTTAAATATAGTAGAGAATCTCTTTAATTCAATCTCGACTGGTACGACACTTTTCTTAAGAATATAAAATCAAAAGAAAAATCACTTTACTATATAAGTTTTCATCAGAAAGTGCGACAAATCCTTTTTACCTTTTGAGATACCGTTATGAAACTTAAATATAGTAGAGAATCTCTTTAATTCAATCTCGACTGGTACGACACTTTTCTTAAGAATATAAAATCAAAAGAAAAATCACTTTACTATATAAGTTTTCATCAGAAAGTGCGACAAATCCTTTTTACCTTTTGAGATACCGTTATGAAACTTAAATATAGTAGAGAATCTCTTTAATTCAATCTCGACTGGTACGACACTTTTCTTAAGAATATAAAATCAAAAGAAAAATCACTTTACTATATAAGTTTTCATCAGAAAGTGCGACAAATCCTTTTTACCTTTTGAGATACCGTTATGAAACTTAAATATAGTAGAGAATCTCTTTAATTCAATCTCGACTGGTACGACACTTTTCTTAAGAATATAAAATCAAAAGAAAAATCACTTTACTATATAAGTTTTCATCAGAAAGTGCGACAAATCCTTTTTACCTTTTGAGATACCGTTATGAAACTTAAATATAGTAGAGAATCTCTTTAATTCAATCTCGACTGGTACGACACTTTTCTTAAGAATATAAAATCAAAAGAAAAATCACTTTACTATATAAGTTTTCATCAGAAAGTGCGACAAATCCTTTTTACCTTTTGAGATACCGTTATGAAACTTAAATATAGTAGAGAATCTCTTTAATTCAATCTCGACTGGTACGACACTTTTCTTAAGAATATAAAATCAAAAGAAAAATCACTTTACTATATAAGTTTTCATCAGAAAGTGCGACAAATCCTTTTTACCTTTTGAGATACCGTTATGAAACTTAAATATAGTAGAGAATCTCTTTAATTCAATCTCGACTGGTACGACACTTTTCTTAAGAATATAAAATCAAAAGAAAAATCACTTTACTATATAAGTTTTCATCAGAAAGTGCGACAAATCCTTTTTACCTTTTGAGATACCGTTATGAAACTTAAATATAGTAGAGAATCTCTTTAATTCAATCTCGACTGGTACGACACTTTTCTTAAGAATATAAAATCAAAAGAAAAATCACTTTACTATATAAGTTTTCATCAGAAAGTGCGACAAATCCTTTTTACCTTTTGAGATACCGTTATGAAACTTAAATATAGTAGAGAATCTCTTTAATTCAATTTCGACTGGTACGACACTTTTCTTAAGAATATAAAATCAAAAGAAAAATCACTTTACTATATAAGTTTTCATCAGAAAGTGCGACAAATCCTTTTTACCTTTTGAGATACCGTTATGAAACTTAAATATAGTAGAGAATCTCTTTAATTCAATCTCGACTGGTACGACACTTTTCTTAAGAATATAAAATCAAAAGAAAAATCACTTTACTATATAAGTTTTCATCAGAAAGTGCGACAAATCCTTTTTACCTTTTGAGATACCGTTATGAAACTTAAATATAGTAGAGAATCTCTTTAATTCAATCTCGACTGGTACGACACTTTTCTTAAGAATATAAAATCAAAAGAAAAAAAACACTTTACTATATAAGTTTTCATCAGAAAGTGCGACAAATCCTTTTTACCTTTTGAGATACCGTTATGAAACTTAAATATAGTAGAGAATCTCTTTAATTCAATCTCGACTGGTACGACACTTTTCTTAAGAATATAAAATCAAAAGAAAAAAAACACTTTACTATATAAGTTTTCATCAGAAAGTGCGACAAATCCTTTTTACCTTTTGAGATACCGTTATGAAACTTAAATATAGTAGAGAATCTCTTTAATTCAATCTCGACTGGTACGACACTTTTCTTAAGAATATAAAATCAAAAGAAAAATCACTTTACTATATAAGTTTTCATCAGAAAGTGCGACAAATCCTTTTTACCTTTTGAGATACCGTTATGAAACTTAAATATAGTAGAGAATCTCTTTAATTCAATCTCGACTGGTACGACACTTTTCTTAAGAATATAAAATCAAAAGAAAAAAAACACTTTACTATATAAGTTTTCATCAGAAAGTGCGACAAATCCTTTTTACCTTTTGAGATACCGTTATGAAACTTAAATATAGTAGAGAATCTCTTTAATTCAATCTCGACTGGTACGACACTTTTCTTAAGAATATAAAATCAAAAGAAAAATCACTTTACTATATAAGTTTTCATCAGAAAGTGCGACAAATCCTTTTTACCTTTTGAGATACCGTTATGAAACTTAAATATAGTAGAGAATCTCTTTAATTCAATCTCGACTGGTACGACACTTTTCTTAAGAATATAAAATCAAAAGAAAAAAAACACTTTACTATATAAGTTTTCATCAGAAAGTGCGACAAATCCTTTTTACCTTTTGAGATACCGTTATGAAACTTAAATATAGTAGAGAATCTCTTTAATTCAATCTCGACTGGTACGACACTTTTCTTAAGAATATAAAATCAAAAGAAAAATCACTTTACTATATAAGTTTTCATCAGAAAGTGCGACAAATCCTTTTTACCTTTTGAGATACCGTTATGAAACTTAAATATAGTAGAGAATCTCTTTAATTCAATCTCGACTGGTACGACACTTTTCTTAAGAATATAAAATCAAAAGAAAAAAAACACTTTACTATATAAGTTTTCATCAGAAAGTGCGACAAATCCTTTTTACCTTTTGAGATACCGTTATGAAACTTAAATATAGTAGAGAATCTCTTTAATTCAATCTCGACTGGTACGACACTTTTCTTAAGAATATAAAATCAAAAGAAAAAAAACACTTTACTATATAAGTTTTCATCAGAAAGTGCGACAAATCCTTTTTACCTTTTGAGATACCGTTATGAAACTTAAATATAGTAGAGAATCTCTTTAATTCAATCTCGACTGGTACGACACTTTTCTTAAGAATATAAAATCAAAAGAAAAAAAACACTTTACTATATAAGTTTTCATCAGAAAGTGCGACAAATCCTTTTTAACTTTTGAGATACCGTTATGAAACTTAAATATAGTAGACAATCTCTTTAATTCAATCTCGACTGGTACGACACTTTTCTTAAGAATATAAAATCAAAAGAAAAAAAACACTTTACTATATAAGTTTTCATCAGAAAGTGCGACAAATCCTTTTTACCTTTTGAGATACCGTTATGAAACTTAAATATAGTAGAGAATCTCTTTAATTCAATCTCGACTGGTACGACACTTTTCTTAAGAATATAAAATCAAAAGAAAAATCACTTTACTATATAAGTTTTCATCAGAAAGTGCGACAAATCCTTTTTACCTTTTGAGATACCGTTATGAAACTTAAATATAGTAGAGAATCTCTTTAATTCAATCTCGACTGGTACGACACTTTTCTTAAGAATATAAAATCAAAAGAAAAATCACTTTACTATATAAGTTTTCATCAGAAAGTGCGACAAATCCTTTTTACCTTTTGAGATACCGTTATGAAACTTAAATATAGTAGAGAATCTCTTTAATTCAATCTCGACTGGTACGACACTTTTCTTAAGAATATAAAATCAAAAGAAAAAAAACACTTTACTATATAAGTTTTCATCAGAAAGTGCGACAAATCCTTTTTACCTTTTGAGATACCGTTATGAAACTTAAATATAGTAGAGAATCTCTTTAATTCAATCTCGACTGGTACGACACTTTTCTTAAGAATATAAAATCAAAAGAAAAATCACTTTACTATATAAGTTTTCATCAGAAAGTGCGACAAATCCTTTTTACCTTTTGAGATACCGTTATGAAACTTAAATATAGTAGAGAATCTCTTTAATTCAATCTCGACTGGTACGACACTTTTCTTAAGAATATAAAATCAAAAGAAAAAAAACACTTTACTATATAAGTTTTCATCAGAAAGTGCGACAAATCCTTTTTACCTTTTGAGATACCGTTATGAAACTTAAATATAGTAGAGAATCTCTTTAATTCAATCTCGACTGGTACGACACTTTTCTTAAGAATATAAAATCAAAAGAAAAATCACTTTACTATATAAGTTTTCATCAGAAAGTGCGACAAATCCTTTTTACCTTTTGAGATACCGTTATGAAACTTAAATATAGTAGAGAATCTCTTTAATTCAATCTCGACTGGTACGACACTTTTCTTAAGAATATAAAATCAAAAGAAAAAAAACACTTTACTATATAAGTTTTCATCAGAAAGTGCGACAAATCCTTTTTACCTTTTGAGATACCGTTATGAAACTTAAATATAGTAGAGAATCTCTTTAATTCAATCTCGACTGGTACGACACTTTTCTTAAGAATATAAAATCAAAAGAAAAATCACTTTACTATATAAGTTTTCATCAGAAAGTGCGACAAATCCTTTTTACCTTTTGAGATACCGTTATGAAACTTAAATATAGTAGAGAATCTCTTTAATTCAATCTCGACTGGTACGACACTTTTCTTAAGAATATAAAATCAAAAGAAAAAAAACACTTTACTATATAAGTTTTCATCAGAAAGTGCGACAAATCCTTTTTACCTTTTGAGATACCGTTATGAAACTTAAATATAGTAGAGAATCTCTTTAATTCAATCTCGACTGGTACGACACTTTTCTTAAGAATATAAAATCAAAAGAAAAAAAACACTTTACTATATAAGTTTTCATCAGAAAGTGCGACAAATCCTTTTTACCTTTTGAGATACCGTTATGAAACTTAAATATAGTAGAGAATCTCTTTAATTCAATCTCGACTGGTACGACACTTTTCTTAAGAATATAAAATCAAAAGAAAAATCACTTTACTATATAAGTTTTCATCAGAAAGTGCGACAAATCCTTTTTACCTTTTGAGATACCGTTATGAAACTTAAATATAGTAGAGAATCTCTTTAATTCAATCTCGACTGGTACGACACTTTTCTTAAGAATATAAAATCAAAAGAAAAATCACTTTACTATATAAGTTTTCATCAGAAAGTGCGACAAATCCTTTTTACCTTTTGAGATACCGTTATGAAACTTAAATATAGTAGAGAATCTCTTTAATTCAATCTCGACTGGTACGACACTTTTCTTAAGAATATAAAATCAAAAGAAAAAAAACACTTTACTATATAAGTTTTCATCAGAAAGTGCGACAAATCCTTTTTACCTTTTGAGATACCGTTATGAAACTTAAATATAGTAGAGAATCTCTTTAATTCAATCTCGACTGGTACGACACTTTTCTTAAGAATATAAAATCAAAAGAAAAATCACTTTACTATATAAGTTTTCATCAGAAAGTGCGACAAATCCTTTTTACCTTTTGAGATACCGTTATGAAACTTAAATATAGTAGAGAATCTCTTTAATTCAATCTCGACTGGTACGACACTTTTCTTAAGAATATAAAATCAAAAGAAAAAAAACACTTTACTATATAAGTTTTCATCAGAAAGTGCGACAAATCCTTTTTACCTTTTGAGATACCGTTATGAAACTTAAATATAGTAGAGAATCTCTTTAATTCAATCTCGACTGGTACGACACTTTTCTTAAGAATATAAAATCAAAAGAAAAATCACTTTACTATATAAGTTTTCATCAGAAAGTGCGACAAATCCTTTTTACCTTTTGAGATACCGTTATGAAACTTAAATATAGTAGAGAATCTCTTTAATTCAATCTCGACTGGTACGACACTTTTCTTAAGAATATAAAATCAAAAGAAAAAAAACACTTTACTATATAAGTTTTCATCAGAAAGTGCGACAAATCCTTTTTACCTTTTGAGATACCGTTATGAAACTTAAATATAGTAGAGAATCTCTTTAATTCAATCTCGACTGGTACGACACTTTTCTTAAGAATATAAAATCAAAAGAAAAATCACTTTACTATATAAGTTTTCATCAGAAAGTGCGACAAATCCTTTTTACCTTTTGAGATACCGTTATGAAACTTAAATATAGTAGAGAATCTCTTTAATTCAATCTCGACTGGTACGACACTTTTCTTAAGAATATAAAATCAAAAGAAAAATCACTTTACTATATAAGTTTTCATCAGAAAGTGCGACAAATCCTTTTTACCTTTTGAGATACCGTTATGAAACTTAAATATAGTAGAGAATCTCTTTAATTCAATCTCGACTGGTACGACACTTTTCTTAAGAATATAAAATCAAAAGAAAAAAAACACTTTACTATATAAGTTTTCATCAGAAAGTGCGACAAATCCTTTTTACCTTTTGAGATACCGTTATGAAACTTAAATATAGTAGAGAATCTCTTTAATTCAATCTCGACTGGTACGACACTTTTCTTAAGAATATAAAATCAAAAGAAAAATCACTTTACTATATAAGTTTTCATCAGAAAGTGCGACAAATCCTTTTTACCTTTTGAGATACCGTTATGAAACTTAAATATAGTAGAGAATCTCTTTAATTCAATCTCGACTGGTACGACACTTTTCTTAAGAATATAAAATCAAAAGAAAAATCACTTTACTATATAAGTTTTCATCAGAAAGTGCGACAAATCCTTTTTACCTTTTGAGATACCGTTATGAAACTTAAATATAGTAGAGAATCTCTTTAATTCAATCTCGACTGGTACGACACTTTTCTTAAGAATATAAAATCAAAAGAAAAAAAACACTTTACTATATAAGTTTTCATCCGAAAGTGCGACAAATCCTTTTTACCTTTTGAGATACCGTTATGAAACTTAAATATAGTAGAGAATCTCTTTAATTCAATCTCGACTGGTACGACACTTTTCTTAAGAATATAAAATCAAAAGAAAAATCACTTTACTATATAAGTTTTCATCAGAAAGTGCGACAAATCCTTTTTACCTTTTGAGATACCGTTATGAAACTTAAATATAGTAGAGAATCTCTTTAATTCAATCTCGACTGGTACGACACTTTTCTTAAGAATATAAAATCAAAAGAAAAAAAACACTTTACTATATAAGTTTTCATCCGAAAGTGCGACAAATCCTTTTTACCTTTTGAGATACCGTTATGAAACTTAAATATAGTAGAGAATCTCTTTAATTCAATCTCGACTGGTACGACACTTTTCTTAAGAATATAAAATCAAAAGAAAAATCACTTTACTATATAAGTTTTCATCAGAAAGTGCGACAAATCCTTTTTACCTTTTGAGATACCGTTATGAAACTTAAATATAGTAGAGAATCTCTTTAATTCAATCTCGACTGGTACGACACTTTTCTTAAGAATATAAAATCAAAAGAAAAATCACTTTACTATATAAGTTTTCATCAGAAAGTGCGACAAATCCTTTTTACCTTTTGAGATACCGTTATGAAACTTAAATATAGTAGAGAATCTCTTTAATTCAATCTCGACTGGTACGACACTTTTCTTAAGAATATAAAATCAAAAGAAAAAAAACACTTTACTATATAAGTTTTCATCAGAAAGTGCGACAAATCCTTTTTACCTTTTGAGATACCGTTATGAAACTTAAATATAGTAGAGAATCTCTTTAATTCAATCTCGACTGGTACGACACTTTTCTTAAGAATATAAAATCAAAAGAAAAATCACTTTACTATATAAGTTTTCATCAGAAAGTGCGACAAATCCTTTTTACCTTTTGAGATACCGTTATGAAACTTAAATATAGTAGAGAATCTCTTTAATTCAATCTCGACTGGTACGACACTTTTCTTAAGAATATAAAATCAAAAGAAAAATCACTTTACTATATAAGTTTTCATCAGAAAGTGCGACAAATCCTTTTTACCTTTTGAGATACCGTTATGAAACTTAAATATAGTAGAGAATCTCTTTAATTCAATCTCGACTGGTACGACACTTTTCTTAAGAATATAAAATCAAAAGAAAAAAAACACTTTACTATATAAGTTTTCATCAGAAAGTGCGACAAATCCTTTTTACCTTTTGAGATACCGTTATGAAACTTAAATATAGTAGGGAATCTCTTTAATTCAATCTCGACTGGTACGACACTTTTCTTAAGAATATAAAATCAAAAGAAAAATCACTTTACTATATAAGTTTTCATCAGAAAGTGCGACAAATCCTTTTTACCTTTTGAGATACCGTTATGAAACTTAAATATAGTAGAGAATCTCTTTAATTCAATCTCGACTGGTACGACACTTTTCTTAAGAATATAAAATCAAAAGAAAAATCACTTTACTATATAAGTTTTCATCAGAAAGTGCGACAAATCCTTTTTACCTTTTGAGATACCGTTATGAAACTTAAATATAGTAGAGAATCTCTTTAATTCAATCTCGACTGGTACGACACTTTTCTTAAGAATATAAAATCAAAAGAAAAAAAACACTTTACTATATAAGTTTTCATCAGAAAGTGCGACAAATCCTTTTTACCTTTTGAGATACCGTTATGAAACTTAAATATAGTAGAGAATCTCTTTAATTCAATCTCGACTGGTACGACACTTTTCTTAAGAATATAAAATCAAAAGAAAAATCACTTTACTATATAAGTTTTCATCAGAAAGTGCGACAAATCCTTTTTACCTTTTGAGATACCGTTATGAAACTTAAATATAGTAGAGAATCTCTTTAATTCAATCTCGACTGGTACGACACTTTTCTTAAGAATATAAAATCAAAAGAAAAAAAACACTTTACTATATAAGTTTTCATCAGAAAGTGCGACAAATCCTTTTTACCTTTTGAGATACCGTTATGAAACTTAAATATAGTAGAGAATCTCTTTAATTCAATCTCGACTGGTACGACACTTTTCTTAAGAATATAAAATCAAAAGAAAAATCACTTTACTATATAAGTTTTCATCAGAAAGTGCGACAAATCCTTTTTACCTTTTGAGATACCGTTATGAAACTTAAATATAGTAGAGAATCTCTTTAATTCAATCTCGACTGGTACGACACTTTTCTTAAGAATATAAAATCAAAAGAAAAAAAACACTTTACTATATAAGTTTTCATCAGAAAGTGCGACAAATCCTTTTTACCTTTTGAGATACCGTTATGAAACTTAAATATAGTAGAGAATCTCTTTAATTCAATCTCGACTGGTACGACACTTTTCTTAAGAATATAAAATCAAAAGAAAAATCACTTTACTATATAAGTTTTCATCAGAAAGTGCGACAAATCCTTTTTACCTTTTGAGATACCGTTATGAAACTTAAATATAGTAGAGAATCTCTTTAATTCAATCTCGACTGGTACGACACTTTTCTTAAGAATATAAAATCAAAAGAAAAAAAACACTTTACTATATAAGTTTTCATCAGAAAGTGCGACAAATCCTTTTTACCTTTTGAGATACCGTTATGAAACTTAAATATAGTAGAGAATCTCTTTAATTCAATCTCGACTGGTACGACACTTTTCTTAAGAATATAAAATCAAAAGAAAAATCACTTTACTATATAAGTTTTCATCAGAAAGTGCGACAAATCCTTTTTACCTTTTGAGATACCGTTATGAAACTTAAATATAGTAGAGAATCTCTTTAATTCAATCTCGACTGGTACGACACTTTTCTTAAGAATATAAAATCAAAAGAAAAATCACTTTACTATATAAGTTTTCATCAGAAAGTGCGACAAATCCTTTTTACCTTTTGAGATACCGTTATGAAACTTAAATATAGTAGAGAATCTCTTTAATTCAATCTCGACTGGTACGACACTTTTCTTAAGAATATAAAATCAAAAGAAAAAAAACACTTTACTATATAAGTTTTCATCAGAAAGTGCGACAAATCCTTTTTACCTTTTGAGATACCGTTATGAAACTTAAATATAGTAGAGAATCTCTTTAATTCAATCTCGACTGGTACGACACTTTTCTTAAGAATATAAAATCAAAAGAAAAATCACTTTACTATATAAGTTTTCATCAGAAAGTGCGACAAATCCTTTTTACCTTTTGAGATACCGTTATGAAACTTAAATATAGTAGAGAATCTCTTTAATTCAATCTCGACTGGTACGACACTTTTCTTAAGAATATAAAATCAAAAGAAAAAAAACACTTTACTATATAAGTTTTCGTCAGAAAGTGCAACAAATCCTTTTTACCTTTTGAGATACCGTTATGAAACTTAAATATAGTAGAGAATCTCTTTAATTCAATCTCGACTGGTACGACACTTTTCTTAAGAATATAAAATCAAAAGAAAAAAAACACTTTACTATATAAGTTTTCATCAGAAAGTGCGACAAATCCTTTTTACCTTTTGAGATACCGTTATGAAACTTAAATATAGTAGAGAATCTCTTTAATTCAATCTCGACTGGTACGACACTTTTCTTAAGAATATAAAATCAAAAGAAAAAAAACACTTTACTATATAAGTTTTCATCAGAAAGTGCGACAAATCCTTTTTACCTTTTGAGATACCGTTATGAAACTTAAATATAGTAGAGAATCTCTTTAATTCAATCTCGACTGGTACGACACTTTTCTTAAGAATATAAAATCAAAAGAAAAAAAACACTTTACTATATAAGTTTTCATCAGAAAGTGCGACAAATCCTTTTTACCTTTTGAGATACCGTTATGAAACTTAAATATAGTAGAGAATCTCTTTAATTCAATCTCGACTGGTACGACACTTTTCTTAAGAATATAAAATCAAAAGAAAAAAAACACTTTACTATATAAGTTTTCATCAGAAAGTGCGACAAATCCTTTTTACCTTTTGAGATACCGTTATGAAACTTAAATATAGTAGAGAATCTCTTTAATTCAATCTCGACTGGTACGACACTTTTCTTAAGAATATAAAATCAAAAGAAAAAAAACACTTTACTATATAAGTTTTCATCAGAAAGTGCGACAAATCCTTTTTACCTTTTGAGATACCGTTATGAAACTTAAATATAGTAGAGAATCTCTTTAATTCAATCTCGACTGGTACGACACTTTTCTTAAGAATATAAAATCAAAAGAAAAAACACTTTACTATATAAGTTTTCATCAGAAAGTGCGACAAATCCTTTTTACCTTTTGAGATACCGTTATGAAACTTAAATATAGTAGAGAATCTCTTTAATTCAATCTCGACTGGTACGACACTTTTCTTAAGAATATAAAATCAAAAGAAAAATCACTTTACTATATAAGTTTTCATCAGAAAGTGCGACAAATCCTTTTTACCTTTTGAGATACCGTTATGAAACTTAAATATAGTAGAGAATCTCTTTAATTCAATCTCGACTGGTACGACACTTTTCTTAAGAATATAAAATCAAAAGAAAAAAAACACTTTACTATATAAGTTTTCATCAGAAAGTGCGACAAATCCTTTTTACCTTTTGAGATACCGTTATGAAACTTAAATATAGTAGAGAATCTCTTTAATTCAATCTCGACTGGTACGACACTTTTCTTAAGAATATAAAATCAAAAGAAAAAAAACACTTTACTATATAAGTTTTCATCAGAAAGTGCGACAAATCCTTTTTACCTTTTGAGATACCGTTATGAAACTTAAATATAGTAGAGAATCTCTTTAATTCAATCTCGACTGGTACGACACTTTTCTTAAGAATATAAAATCAAAAGAAAAAAAACACTTTACTATATAAGTTTTCATCAGAAAGTGCGACAAATCCTTTTTACCTTTTGAGATACCGTTATGAAACTTAAATATAGTAGAGAATCTCTTTAATTCAATCTCGACTGGTACGACACTTTTCTTAAGAATATAAAATCAAAAGAAAAAAAACACTTTACTATATAAGTTTTCATCAGAAAGTGCGACAAATCCTTTTTACCTTTTGAGATACCGTTATGAAACTTAAATATAGTAGAGAATCTCTTTAATTCAATCTCGACTGGTACGACACTTTTCTTAAGAATATAAAATCAAAAGAAAAAATCACTTTACTATATAAGTTTTCATCAGAAAGTGCGACAAATCCTTTTTACCTTTTGAGATACCGTTATGAAACTTAAATATAGTAGAGAATCTCTTTAATTCAATCTCGACTGGTACGACACTTTTCTTAAGAATATAAAATCAAAAGAAAAAAACACTTTACTATATAAGTTTTCATCAGAAAGTGCGACAAATCCTTTTTACCTTTTGAGATACCGTTATGAAACTTAAATATAGTAGAGAATCTCTTTAATTCAATCTCGACTGGTACGACACTTTTCTTAAGAATATAAAATCAAAAGAAAAAAACACTTTACTATATAAGTTTTCATCAGAAAGTGCGACAAATCCTTTTTACCTTTTGAGATACCGTTATGAAACTTAAATATAGTAGAGAATCTCTTTAATTCAATCTCGACTGGTACGACACTTTTCTTAAGAATATAAAATCAAAAGAAAAAAACACTTTACTATATAAGTTTTCATCAGAAAGTGCGACAAATCCTTTTTACCTTTTGAGATACCGTTATGAAACTTAAATATAGTAGAGAATCTCTTTAATTCAATCTCGACTGGTACGACACTTTTCTTAAGAATATAAAATCAAAAGAAAAATCACTTTACTATATAAGTTTTCATCAGAAAGTGCGACAAATCCTTTTTACCTTTTGAGATACCGTTATGAAACTTAAATATAGTAGAGAATCTCTTTAATTCAATCTCGACTGGTACGACACTTTTCTTAAGAATATAAAATCAAAAGAAAAAAATCACTTTACTATATAAGTTTTCATCAGAAAGTGCGACAAATCCTTTTTACCTTTTGAGATACCGTTATGAAACTTAAATATAGTAGAGAATCTCTTTAATTCAATCTCGACTGGTACGACACTTTTCTTAAGAATATAAAATCAAAAGAAAAAAAACACTTTACTATATAAGTTTTCATCAGAAAGTGCGACAAATCCTTTTTACCTTTTGAGATACCGTTATGAAACTTAAATATAGTAGAGAATCTCTTTAATTCAATCTCGACTGGTACGACACTTTTCTTAAGAATATAAAATCAAAAGAAAAAAAACACTTTACTATATAAGTTTTCATCAGAAAGTGCGACAAATCCTTTTTACCTTTTGAGATACCGTTATGAAACTTAAATATAGTAGAGAATCTCTTTAATTCAATCTCGACTGGTACGACACTTTTCTTAAGAATATAAAATCAAAAGAAAAAAAACACTTTACTATATAAGTTTTCATCAGAAAGTGCGACAAATCCTTTTTACCTTTTGAGATACCGTTATGAAACTTAAATATAGTAGAGAATCTCTTTAATTCAATCTCGACTGGTACGACACTTTTCTTAAGAATATAAAATCAAAAGAAAAAAAACACTTTACTATATAAGTTTTCATCAGAAAGTGCGACAAATCCTTTTTACCTTTTGAGATACCGTTATGAAACTTAAATATAGTAGAGAATCTCTTTAATTCAATCTCGACTGGTACGACACTTTTCTTAAGAATATAAAATCAAAAGAAAAAAAACACTTTACTATATAAGTTTTCATCAGAAAGTGCGACAAATCCTTTTTACCTTTTGAGATACCGTTATGAAACTTAAATATAGTAGAGAATCTCTTTAATTCAATCTCGACTGGTACGACACTTTTCTTAAGAATATAAAATCAAAAGAAAAAAAACACTTTACTATATAAGTTTTCATCAGAAAGTGCGACAAATCCTTTTTACCTTTTGAGATACCGTTATGAAACTTAAATATAGTAGAGAATCTCTTTAATTCAATCTCGACTGGTACGACACTTTTCTTAAGAATATAAAATCAAAAGAAAAAAACACTTTACTATATAAGTTTTCATCAGAAAGTGCGACAAATCCTTTTTACCTTTTGAGATACCGTTATGAAACTTAAATATAGTAGAGAATCTCTTTAATTCAATCTCGACTGGTACGACACTTTTCTTAAGAATATAAAATCAAAAGAAAAAATCACTTTACTATATAAGTTTTCATCAGAAAGTGCGACAAATCCTTTTTACCTTTTGAGATACCGTTATGAAACTTAAATATAGTAGAGAATCTCTTTAATTCAATCTCGACTGGTACGACACTTTTCTTAAGAATATAAAATCAAAAGAAAAAAACACTTTACTATATAAGTTTTCATCAGAAAGTGCGACAAATCCTTTTTACCTTTTGAGATACCGTTATGAAACTTAAATATAGTAGAGAATCTCTTTAATTCAATCTCGACTGGTACGACACTTTTCTTAAGAATATAAAATCAAAAGAAAAATCACTTTACTATATAAGTTTTCATCAGAAAGTGCGACAAATCCTTTTTACCTTTTGAGATACCGTTATGAAACTTAAATATAGTAGAGAATCTCTTTAATTCAATCTCGACTGGTACGACACTTTTCTTAAGAATATAAAATCAAAAGAAAAAATCACTTTACTATATAAGTTTTCATCAGAAAGTGCGACAAATCCTTTTTACCTTTTGAGATACCGTTATGAAACTTAAATATAGTAGAGAATCTCTTTAATTCAATCTCGACTGGTACGACACTTTTCTTAAGAATATAAAATCAAAAGAAAAATCACTTTACTATATAAGTTTTCATCAGAAAGTGCGACAAATCCTTTTTACCTTTTGAGATACCGTTATGAAACTTAAATATAGTAGAGAATCTCTTTAATTCAATCTCGACTGGTACGACACTTTTCTTAAGAATATAAAATCAAAAGAAAAATCACTTTACTATATAAGTTTTCATCAGAAAGTGCGACAAATCCTTTTTACCTTTTGAGATACCGTTATGAAACTTAAATATAGTAGAGAATCTCTTTAATTCAATCTCGACTGGTACGACACTTTTCTTAAGAATATAAAATCAAAAGAAAAATCACTTTACTATATAAGTTTTCATCAGAAAGTGCGACAAATCCTTTTTACCTTTTGAGATACCGTTATGAAACTTAAATATAGTAGAGAATCTCTTTAATTCAATCTCGACTGGTACGACACTTTTCTTAAGAATATAAAATCAAAAGAAAAATCACTTTACTATATAAGTTTTCATCAGAAAGTGCGACAAATCCTTTTTACCTTTTGAGATACCGTTATGAAACTTAAATATAGTAGAGAATCTCTTTAATTCAATCTCGACTGGTACGACACTTTTCTTAAGAATATAAAATCAAAAGAAAAATCACTTTACTATATAAGTTTTCATCAGAAAGTGCGACAAATCCTTTTTACCTTTTGAGATACCGTTATGAAACTTAAATATAGTAGAGAATCTCTTTAATTCAATCTCGACTGGTACGACACTTTTCTTAAGAATATAAAATCAAAAGAAAAAAACACTTTACTATATAAGTTTTCATCAGAAAGTGCGACAAATCCTTTTTACCTTTTGAGATACCGTTATGAAACTTAAATATAGTAGAGAATCTCTTTAATTCAATCTCGACTGGTACGACACTTTTCTTAAGAATATAAAATCAAAAGAAAAATCACTTTACTATATAAGTTTTCATCAGAAAGTGCGACAAATCCTTTTTACCTTTTGAGATACCGTTATGAAACTTAAATATAGTAGAGAATCTCTTTAATTCAATCTCGACTGGTACGACACTTTTCTTAAGAATATAAAATCAAAAGAAAAAAACACTTTACTATATAAGTTTTCATCAGAAAGTGCGACAAATCCTTTTTACCTTTTGAGATACCGTTATGAAACTTAAATATAGTAGAGAATCTCTTTAATTCAATCTCGACTGGTACGACACTTTTCTTAAGAATATAAAATCAAAAGAAAAATCACTTTACTATATAAGTTTTCATCAGAAAGTGCGACAAATCCTTTTTACCTTTTGAGATACCGTTATGAAACTTAAATATAGTAGAGAATCTCTTTAATTCAATCTCGACTGGTACGACACTTTTCTTAAGAATATAAAATCAAAAGAAAAAAAACACTTTACTATATAAGTTTTCATCAGAAAGTGCGACAAATCCTTTTTACCTTTTGAGATACCGTTATGAAACTTAAATATAGTAGAGAATCTCTTTAATTCAATCTCGACTGGTACGACACTTTTCTTAAGAATATAAAATCAAAAGAAAAATCACTTTACTATATAAGTTTTCATCAGAAAGTGCGACAAATCCTTTTTACCTTTTGAGATACCGTTATGAAACTTAAATATAGTAGAGAATCTCTTTAATTCAATCTCGACTGGTACGACACTTTTCTTAAGAATATAAAATCAAAAGAAAAAAAACACTTTACTATATAAGTTTTCATCAGAAAGTGCGACAAATCCTTTTTACCTTTTGAGATACCGTTATGAAACTTAAATATAGTAGAGAATCTCTTTAATTCAATCTCGACTGGTACGACACTTTTCTTAAGAATATAAAATCAAAAGAAAAAATCACTTTACTATATAAGTTTTCATCAGAAAGTGCGACAAATCCTTTTTACCTTTTGAGATACCGTTATGAAACTTAAATATAGTAGAGAATCTCTTTAATTCAATCTCGACTGGTACGACACTTTTCTTAAGAATATAAAATCAAAAGAAAAATCACTTTACTATATAAGTTTTCATCAGAAAGTGCGACAAATCCTTTTTACCTTTTGAGATACCGTTATGAAACTTAAATATAGTAGAGAATCTCTTTAATTCAATCTCGACTGGTACGACACTTTTCTTAAGAATATAAAATCAAAAGAAAAATCACTTTACTATATAAGTTTTCATCAGAAAGTGCGACAAATCCTTTTTACCTTTTGAGATACCGTTATGAAACTTAAATATAGTAGAGAATCTCTTTAATTCAATCTCGACTGGTACGACACTTTTCTTAAGAATATAAAATCAAAAGAAAAAAACACTTTACTATATAAGTTTTCATCAGAAAGTGCGACAAATCCTTTTTACCTTTTGAGATACCGTTATGAAACTTAAATATAGTAGAGAATCTCTTTAATTCAATCTCGACTGGTACGACACTTTTCTTAAGAATATAAAATCAAAAGAAAAATCACTTTACTATATAAGTTTTCATCAGAAAGTGCGACAAATCCTTTTTACCTTTTGAGATACCGTTATGAAACTTAAATATAGTAGAGAATCTCTTTAATTCAATCTCGACTGGTACGACACTTTTCTTAAGAATATAAAATCAAAAGAAAAAAAACACTTTACTATATAAGTTTTCATCAGAAAGTGCGACAAATCCTTTTTACCTTTTGAGATACCGTTATGAAACTTAAATATAGTAGAGAATCTCTTTAATTCAATCTCGACTGGTACGACACTTTTCTTAAGAATATAAAATCAAAAGAAAAATCACTTTACTATATAAGTTTTCATCAGAAAGTGCGACAAATCCTTTTTACCTTTTGAGATACCGTTATGAAACTTAAATATAGTAGAGAATCTCTTTAATTCAATCTCGACTGGTACGACACTTTTCTTAAGAATATAAAATCAAAAGAAAAAAAACACTTTACTATATAAGTTTTCATCAGAAAGTGCGACAAATCCTTTTTACCTTTTGAGATACCGTTATGAAACTTAAATATAGTAGAGAATCTCTTTAATTCAATCTCGACTGGTACGACACTTTTCTTAAGAATATAAAATCAAAAGAAAAATCACTTTACTATATAAGTTTTCATCAGAAAGTGCGACAAATCCTTTTTACCTTTTGAGATACCGTTATGAAACTTAAATATAGTAGAGAATCTCTTTAATTCAATCTCGACTGGTACGACACTTTTCTTAAGAATATAAAATCAAAAGAAAAATCACTTTACTATATAAGTTTTCATCAGAAAGTGCGACAAATCCTTTTTACCTTTTGAGATACCGTTATGAAACTTAAATATAGTAGAGAATCTCTTTAATTCAATCTCGACTGGTACGACACTTTTCTTAAGAATATAAAATCAAAAGAAAAAAACACTTTACTATATAAGTTTTCATCAGAAAGTGCGACAAATCCTTTTTACCTTTTGAGATACCGTTATGAAACTTAAATATAGTAGAGAATCTCTTTAATTCAATCTCGACTGGTACGACACTTTTCTTAAGAATATAAAATCAAAAGAAAAATCACTTTACTATATAAGTTTTCATCAGAAAGTGCGACAAATCCTTTTTACCTTTTGAGATACCGTTATGAAACTTAAATATAGTAGAGAATCTCTTTAATTCAATCTCGACTGGTACGACACTTTTCTTAAGAATATAAAATCAAAAGAAAAATCACTTTACTATATAAGTTTTCATCAGAAAGTGCGACAAATCCTTTTTACCTTTTGAGATACCGTTATGAAACTTAAATATAGTAGAGAATCTCTTTAATTCAATCTCGACTGGTACGACACTTTTCTTAAGAATATAAAATCAAAAGAAAAAAACACTTTACTATATAAGTTTTCATCAGAAAGTGCGACAAATCCTTTTTACCTTTTGAGATACCGTTATGAAACTTAAATATAGTAGAGAATCTCTTTAATTCAATCTCGACTGGTACGACACTTTTCTTAAGAATATAAAATCAAAAGAAAAATCACTTTACTATATAAGTTTTCATCAGAAAGTGCGACAAATCCTTTTTACCTTTTGAGATACCGTTATGAAACTTAAATATAGTAGAGAATCTCTTTAATTCAATCTCGACTGGTACGACACTTTTCTTAAGAATATAAAATCAAAAGAAAAAACACTTTACTATATAAGTTTTCATCAGAAAGTGCGACAAATCCTTTTTACCTTTTGAGATACCGTTATGAAACTTAAATATAGTAGAGAATCTCTTTAATTCAATCTCGACTGGTACGACACTTTTCTTAAGAATATAAAATCAAAAGAAAAATCACTTTACTATATAAGTTTTCATCAGAAAGTGCGACAAATCCTTTTTACCTTTTGAGATACCGTTATGAAACTTAAATATAGTAGAGAATCTCTTTAATTCAATCTCGACTGGTACGACACTTTTCTTAAGAATATAAAATCAAAAGAAAAATCACTTTACTATATAAGTTTTCATCAGAAAGTGCGACAAATCCTTTTTACCTTTTGAGATACCGTTATGAAACTTAAATATAGTAGAGAATCTCTTTAATTCAATCTCGACTGGTACGACACTTTTCTTAAGAATATAAAATCAAAAGAAAAATCACTTTACTATATAAGTTTTCATCAGAAAGTGCGACAAATCCTTTTTACCTTTTGAGATACCGTTATGAAACTTAAATATAGTAGAGAATCTCTTTAATTCAATCTCGACTGGTACGACACTTTTCTTAAGAATATAAAATCAAAAGAAAAATCACTTTACTATATAAGTTTTCATCAGAAAGTGCGACAAATCCTTTTTACCTTTTGAGATACCGTTATGAAACTTAAATATAGTAGAGAATCTCTTTAATTCAATCTCGACTGGTACGACACTTTTCTTAAGAATATAAAATCAAAAGAAAAATCACTTTACTATATAAGTTTTCATCAGAAAGTGCGACAAATCCTTTTTACCTTTTGAGATACCGTTATGAAACTTAAATATAGTAGAGAATCTCTTTAATTCAATCTCGACTGGTACGACACTTTTCTTAAGAATATAAAATCAAAAGAAAAAAAACACTTTACTATATAAGTTTTCATCAGAAAGTGCGACAAATCCTTTTTACCTTTTGAGATACCGTTATGAAACTTAAATATAGTAGAGAATCTCTTTAATTCAATCTCGACTGGTACGACACTTTTCTTAAGAATATAAAATCAAAAGAAAAATCACTTTACTATATAAGTTTTCATCAGAAAGTGCGACAAATCCTTTTTACCTTTTGAGATACCGTTATGAAACTTAAATATAGTAGAGAATCTCTTTAATTCAATCTCGACTGGTACGACACTTTTCTTAAGAATATAAAATCAAAAGAAAAAATCACTTTACTATATAAGTTTTCATCAGAAAGTGCGACAAATCCTTTTTACCTTTTGAGATACCGTTATGAAACTTAAATATAGTAGAGAATCTCTTTAATTCAATCTCGACTGGTACGACACTTTTCTTAAGAATATAAAATCAAAAGAAAAAATCACTTTACTATATAAGTTTTCATCAGAAAGTGCGACAAATCCTTTTTACCTTTTGAGATACCGTTATGAAACTTAAATATAGTAGAGAATCTCTTTAATTCAATCTCGACTGGTACGACACTTTTCTTAAGAATATAAAATCAAAAGAAAAATCACTTTACTATATAAGTTTTCATCAGAAAGTGCGACAAATCCTTTTTACCTTTTGAGATACCGTTATGAAACTTAAATATAGTAGAGAATCTCTTTAATTCAATCTCGACTGGTACGACACTTTTCTTAAGAATATAAAATCAAAAGAAAAAAAACACTTTACTATATAAGTTTTCATCAGAAAGTGCGACAAATCCTTTTTACCTTTTGAGATACCGTTATGAAACTTAAATATAGTAGAGAATCTCTTTAATTCAATCTCGACTGGTACGACACTTTTCTTAAGAATATAAAATCAAAAGAAAAATCACTTTACTATATAAGTTTTCATCAGAAAGTGCGACAAATCCTTTTTACCTTTTGAGATACCGTTATGAAACTTAAATATAGTAGAGAATCTCTTTAATTCAATCTCGACTGGTACGACACTTTTCTTAAGAATATAAATCAAAAGAAAAAAAAACACTTTACTATATAAGTTTTCATCAGAAAGTGCGACAAATCCTTTTTACCTTTGAGATACCGTTATGAAACTTAAATATAGTAGAGAATCTCTTTAATTCAATCTCGACTGGTACGACACTTTTCTTAAGAATATAAAATCAAAAGAAAAATCACTTTACTATATAAGTTTTCATCAGAAAGTGCGACAAATCCTTTTTACCTTTTGAGATACCGTTATGAAACTTAAATATAGTAG